>JAGTTF010005903.1:17943-31970 GCA_019095985.1 Streblospio benedicti
GTATTTAAGTACTTTATTATAAATGTTCATTCTTATTCTTGGGTAACAAAAATGATTTTTTTTATTATGTTATAAATTATGAAAGCAATTGTCCAAAAGACAGCAACATGAAGATATCCCACTATCTACAGGAACATTGTGTATCAAACTTGAAATTCAGAATAAACACTTAATGTTCAATAATTTGTAATCATATATATAGTATGTAATAAACGGTAATATAAGTTTGACAATTGGATTTCTTCAAGCATAAAGTCGTGTGGTGTGCACTGAGGCGTGTAGGGGTGGCTGAATGGGTAGTTTGTGTAGTTTGTGTAATTCAGGGCATGAGTTCCAATGCCAGAAGTTGAGTGCAGGTTAACAGACTAGTACAGTGAGGCATTTGGAGTGGACGTTGGTGTGCAAGAGGGCTCTGTACTCATCCTTCTGCTATACATCATTGTATTGGAGGCCTTATCTCATGAGTTCCATTCTGGTATACCCTGGAAGCTGCTTTACGCTGATGACCATGATGAGTGTATTGCGACGTTGAAAGCCTGGAAGGAACATATGGAGCAAAAAGGTCTGATAGTCAACATGAGTTATTTCATTTTTTTCAGGTTCAAAAGGCCTCTGTCAATTATGACACTTATTGTCTTTGTAAATAAATAAAATTAAATTAAAATTAAATCTAAACTATAATAAATCAGAAGCTGAAGGCAGGGAGGATTTTAGAGATAAGTATAGAGTTAAAAACTGAAAAACCTAAATTAGACAGCTACAAATCATTCTACTACGGCATGTGGTGTTCAATACTACAAAAATTAAGTAAAAACGTTACAATGAAATCAAAAAAAATAATTATTATGATAAATTAAAATAAATAATAACAAAGAATATGACTAACACTGCAATGAGATTATAAACAGGAAGCACTAAAAGTTTTTGCTATGAACAATAACTTATTTCGATAGTGGACCCTATTGTTTAAGTGTCACAGTGACAAGATGACTAGTAAAATATTTTTTTGACTATTATATCACAAATGACTATTAACCCACAAATTCACTATTTTCAGAAGAAACCAATTTATTATATGGAATATTTTACATTTATCTTTGAAATAGCTCTTACATTCTATTGACTTCAATCTATTTGGAAGAGAGTTCCATATTTTTGCACCAATAAACATAAAAGAAGTGAGACCTAGGTTATTTACCTGCGAAATAACACAAGACATCAAACTGTTTCTAGTCTTGTGGTGATGTACATCTTCAGTCTTTATCAAATTACATAAATATTTTGGTGATTTTCCATAGTATATATTATGCATCAAGTTTAGTGAGAGATAATTCACTCTGGATTCAACATCTAAAAATTTAACATTCTTAAAATGTGAAATAGATAAAGTTCTACAAGTTCTTGAGTTCTACAATCAATACCTGTAATAAACATAACAATTTTATTTTGTGCTCTCTGGAACTTGTTCTCTATACATTTATTCAGACTTCTATAGTATACATTATATCTATAATCAAACCTAGATTGTAACAACGAAACACACAGTAGTTTTCTTTCTGTAAATTTTAGACATTCTTTTTTTCTGTACATGAATTTTAAACTAGCAGTTATACGTTTGATGATACAGTTTCCCATAGTTTTACCAGATAAATCATGGTCTATGATTGTCAGGTTTATTAATATATTAAATGCTGAATTTAAAATACAATACAATTCACTTGGAATAAATTTATAGCACATGTATGTTTAGTAAATAAAAGGCTGCTACAAATGAAAAGAAATGTGACATAACACTAAACATCCGTCGTCACTAGAACAAACACATTAAAATGTTGAAAAGTTTTGCATAAGTTATATCTCCTTGAAAAAAATTGTTCCCATTTAACAAATCGTAGCTTTGCCGCAACAATGAATTGGCTAAATACATCTCGTGCTCACTTGACCTAGAACTTGCAAGCAGCCGATATGCCGATACGTTGGAAAGCCAAAATCTTATTCAATGTTCAATCATCAACTGACTAATACAATACAGGGAACAGTACTATGTACATTACAGTATGCTATTACATTAATACATTGGAGGTTGGTCACTTTATACTCTGCGACTATTATGCGACTATTATGACATCTCCCCTTTTACAAAGCATAAAGAATTTAGGCCCCAATAATAATGCTTTACAAACGTCTAAAATTCTTTCAGTCAAACATTAGACCACGAAATACACCAGGACTATTATAAAACACATATAAAATAAACATACTCTAAACTCCACAAAAATCTGTTAGTTCTTAATTTCTCACAATAATATTTCAGTTCAAATTAAAACTCATTACATTAAAACACATTATCAATTCAAACGTCGGTCACTATTCATGTACATCTAAACTCACATATATCTTTAGCATTCCTCTATATATCGCCTTGGTCTCCTTGTGACTCTACTACTAGTGCGGCGAACAAAGTTTGGTACTGGTGTTTGCACTTGTTGTGCAGGCGTGTCAGCAAGTGGTTCAGGAGATTCCTCTTCTTGTATATCTACATCTGGCGGTTCAACTACAGTTGGTAAGTTTGGTACATTTTGCAGATGAACTCTATTCCTCCTTAGAGTTCCACTGGGTGTGTCAACTAAATAGGTGCGATTACTTTTATCAACAGTAACAATTCTACCAGACTTTCCCCATCTGTCTCCTTCATCACTGCACAGTAAGACTGGCTGGTGTGGCTGAAGTGTAGGCAGTTCTCGAGCCCCATGACGTCTGTCATAGTTCATTTTATATGCTGTCTTGCTGCGTTTATCTGATAAACGAATACTTTCATGATCAGGTTGCTTTGGATTTAGATTTTGCTGCAGTGTAGGTATTCTTGATTTCAAACGTCGACCCATGAGTGCTTCAGCAGGGCTAACACCTGTTGCAGTGTGTGGTGTATTTCTATAGTTCAGTAGCGCAATATGTACATCAGGTTGGCTCAGTATAGACTTTGCTGTCTTGACTGCACTTTCTGCAGCACCATTTGCTTGATGGAAATGTGGACTTGATGTGCTCAAAGATATTCCATAGTGTTTAGCAAACCGTTTGAACTCTCTAGATACAAACTGGGAACCGCAGTCCGACTTTACTTCATCTGGAATTCCATGAGTAGAGAAAATTTCTTTGAGTTTATGTATTACCGATGTTGTGTTTGTAGAATGTAAATACCTATACTCTATCCATCGAGAATACATGTCAACCACCACTATGTAATTCTTTCTTTTCACTTCAAAGAGGTCTATTGAGATACGTTGCCACGGTCTATCAGGCAACTCAGTTGGTTTTAGTGGCTCCTTTCTTTGAGCGACTCTATTTTCACGACATTTCAGGCAATTCTCAATCAACTTTTTTAAATCTGCTGTTATACCTGGCCACCAAATGGATGACTGTGCATTGCTTAAACATTTATTCAACCCTTGATGGGATTCATGAAGTCTACTTAACATTTCACTTTGTAAAGACTTTGGTATCACAATCCTGTTCTGGTATGTTAAAATGCCGTCAACTGCGGAAAGATTGTCTTTTACTTCATAGTATGGTTTAATATAGCCTGGTACAGAACTATTGTATTTTGGCCACCCATCTAGCACATATTCATGAACTTTCTTTAAAACTTCATCATTTTCAGATTCTTGAGATATTTCGCACTTACGTGACTCACTAGCAGGCCAACTTGCCTGAATGGCATCAACATGCTCTTCCATCATTTCAGAAAGCTTCAGGTCTTCGTCATTGCACAATGGTAATGGTTTCCTAGACAGAGCATCAGAGATAAGCTGTGTTTTACCTGGAACATACTTTATTACTGGATTAAAACGCATCATTCGTAGTATTAGTCTCTGACAACGAACTGGAACTTCATCAATCGATTTACTTCCAACAATTGGAACCAATGGCTTATGATCAGTCAATAAGGTAAAACTTTCGAGTCCAGTCAAATACTGAGAGAAACGCTCACATGTCCAAACTAATGCTAAACACTCCTTTTCAACCATGGCATATCTTTGCTCAGCTGATGTTAGGGTTCTTGAACAGAATGCGACGGGCTTCAAATTGCCACCGTGCTCCTGCATGATAACACCCCCAAGGCCAAAACTGCTGCTATCGGCACTCACCGTTACAGGTAACTTGGGGTCAAAATATGTGAGTGCAGTTGTATTACATATCATTTCTTTAGCATTTTTGAATGCTTGTTCTTGTTCAGAACACCATTGCCAGCATACATCAGACTTCAGTAGGTTTGTAATTGGCTTCAACACAGTTGACATATTGGGTAGGAAACTTTGCCAAGTAATTAAACATACCTAGTACAGTTCTTAATTCAGACACATTATTGGGTTGCTCAAGTTCGGCTATGGCTTTAACTTTTTCTGGATGTGGTTGGACTCCATTAGCGCCTACCAAATGTCCAAAATATGACACTTCACTTTTTCTAAGCACACACTTTTCTTCATTGAGACGCAAACCTATTGTTTTCACTTTTTCCAACACTCTTGCTAACCTTCTATCGTGTTCCTCTACATCTTTACCATGCACTAAAATGTCGTCTATTATTACTTCCACCCCGTCAAATCCTCTAAAAACTTCAATCATTCTTATTTGGAATTCGTCAGTTGCTACGTTTATACCAAATGGAAGTCTCTGGAATGCAAACCGACCAAATGGTGTTATGAATGTAGTGAGAGGTATAGCATCTTCATGTAAGGGAATTTGCCAGAAACCGCTGGCTGCATCAAGAGTGCTGAACACTGTGGATCCGGCTAACTTTGGAGCAATATCTTCTAATGTTGGTATGGAGTAATGTGGTCTTTTTACGGCTTTATTAACATTCTTCAAATCAACACATATTCGTATCTTACCATTTTTCTTTACTACGGGAACCATTGCAGAGCACCAGTCTGTAGGCTCAGTCATAGGCTTTATCACGTCATTTGCTACCATGCGATCAAGTTCTTCTTTAACAGCAGACATTAAAGGAAATGGAATCCTACGTGCCGTAGGCAAGCACACAGGCTGAACTTCATCCTTCAAGTGGAGCTTAACTGGCTGGGTCGTCATCAACCCAATTTTAGGGTCAGCACTATTACTAACTTCATCAGCTCTGATGACCAAACCCATTTTACTTGCAACTTCTCTTGAGAGTAGGTTTGTTTGAGTTGGGCCACGTATTACTATGGTTCTAAACTTGTGTGTTTCATTTTTGTGTTCAATTTTAGCCACAAATTCACCAACAGTGTTGACTTTTCCACCAGGACTAGTAAGATTTACTTTAGTGGAAGACAAAACTGGTCTTTTGGGCAAACTATTGAATGATTGTTCACACATTACAGTGATATCAGCACCAGTGTCTATTTTGAAACGTATCTTTTTACCCATTATCATCAAATCAACATACCATGGATCACCAATGTTACTGTTTACTGCACCCAAGTAAAATTGGACTTCATCTTGACTTACATTTTGTTCAACTTCCTCCTGCATGGCTTCCACATTTCTTGAGCGACATACGCTTGAAAAGTGCCCAATTTTGGAGCATAGGTTGCACGGTTTTCCTGTTGCCGGACAGCGACCATTAGTGTGAGAAACATACCCACACCTTGAGCAGTTGGGCTTTGGCGGAGTATCCTTGCTGTTGTTGTGGCCACCTCTACTTTGCCCTCTACCAAAACTTCTATAGCTTCCTCTGTCCCTTTTGCTTTTGATTTCATCAGCTTTGGCGACACTTTTATCTTGATTGTGTACAAGTTCCTGTCGTCTCACAATCTTTATTGCTTCTTGCAATGTCAAGTTGGTCATAAGTTCTAGCTTATCACGAGTGGGTTTGTGTAAGATACCTTGTACAATGCGGTCCAAAATCATCTCATCTTCATCAGCAAACTGGCATTTCTTCACTTGTGCACTAATATCACGTAGAAAATTTTCAAAGGGTTCATCTTCTTCTTGTTTTCGTTCATTAAAACGAGCACGTTCGAATCGTCTCATTATTGTTGGAACGAAGTAATTATCAAATTTTTTTATTATTGTATCAAAATCATTTGGGTCTTCTTGTTTAACAATCACCTCTTCACTGCCATCTTCTTTTGTTTTAGTCTCCTGAATCTTTTCAAATTTGAATGTATTTGCGATTTTTTTCGCCTCAACAGCACCCATTGTATAAAAGAGGGTGTTTTTCTGATCTTCTGCAGATTCTTTATACAGCTTAGAACAACTTCTAAAGCTTAGAAAAACTTCTTTCCAGTTAGGCCATTCTTCAGAAACAAAGTTGAAAGGCTCTGGTTGTTTCCACGCTATATTTGACATTTTCTTAGTTACTTTTCTTTACAGTTTCATAAGTTGTTACTCACATTCAATATGGCGCCGTTTTTTTTTTTTTTTTTTAGGGTCTGTGACACACTTCTGACACCATGTTTCGTGTTCTTTATTCAATGTTCAATCATCAACTGACTAATACAATACAGGAAACAGTACTATGTACATTACAGTATGCTATTACATTAATACATTGGAGGTTGGTCACTTTATACTCTTGGGGGCAGCCATTTTGATTCAATACACTCTCCAGACAGAGTTTTGTTCCTGTTGTCAATCTAGAGAAATCTCTGGGTAGGAGATTGGAGGTCTCAGACCACTAAACAAATGCTCATATGCTCTAATATAATATATTCAGATTACTTGTAAATATTTCTTCTAATCACTGCACATAATTTGTCATCTGCGCATAGACTGTCATCTTTAAGGCAATGCCTTTATCTGAATATATCGCATCATCATATGCTATAACGTGAGTAGCGGTCGCTTATGAAGGCTTTGCCTTATCCATATTATTCTGATCATAAAGTTACGTCTGACGTTCATTTTTCCAGGCTGTGGCTTCCTGGTGATATTGGGAAAATAAATTCAGCCATGGACAATGGTTTTTACGTCTGACGTACGGGGCTGGCTGCGTGTTTGTCTTCAGTACTAGAATAGAACTTTGGCTTCAGTACTGATTAACTTTAGACCAAGCTGCAATGATGGTCAAATATTTCAAGCTTTTCGAATGTATTTTGTTTTGCAATTGTGTGATTAACTTTGTGCAGATCGTGTCACCGGGTAAGTTTAGAAAAGAAGGAATGACCCACAAAACACCTGCTAGGTATATCATTCTCAACTCCCTACCCTAGCCTATGCCGGGGTTGGGGAGCATACAGCACACTGATAGTATCGTAGTCTAGGCATGCTTATCACTTAGCATTAATTAGCGTTCATGATCCGTACTTATTCAACATGTAGATCTAGGTAGCATGGAGCAGTGTGCAACCTGTTACAGGTTACAAGTTAGTTCGTTAATTAGGTCTAGTTAGTTTGTTAAGAAGTTAATGTTCCTAATATAAATTTATTGGGCTTTACAGAACTTGTTGAAAAGATGACTATATGTGAGTAATAACAATAACAATAATAGAATAAATGAATACTGATATGACGTACTGTCAAGTAGTGAGAACGCGACTTATACTGACTTACTAGGCTTCCCTAGCCGGGCACCTGACGGTGCCGTTGTGAGTCTCTGGTATAAGACTGTACAGTACTAAAAATAATCTGATTTGTTGATCAGCAGTACATGTACGACTTATGATGCTAATGCCTTAGAAGTGAATGAATTAAAGTTAACATTACAAATACTAATAGCATTAGGAACAAATGTGTTTTTTGACCGTTCTGTTTTTACACGGAATACATTAAACCTAAGTCTACTTGGCAGAATAACAAATATTTTATGAAAAGGATGGGTATAATTGTCATTTAAATTTCAGGGCGTTCGGCTTTCATTTTTGGTGGATTTGGTAGTTTTCCTCTTGTTGGGTATCAGGGGTCTGGAGGCCTCCCCCTAGGTCTCGGCTTTATTGGGGTGTCCTGCTGTAGGGGATGAGAGTTCAAACAGGACACCTCAACTTCTATTCAAGAAGTTTGATGCCATAATCATCACCTACGTCTAGACATCCTGATTCTCTGTCAAGTATGTTCGTGGTTTCCACACTGTAAAGTGTTGACCTTGGTATTGCTCTTTATTATTTTGATAACTTGAAGAAGAGTATACCATCTTTCACCACTTGGATCATGGATCAAAGATTCACTTCTGTTTTGTCAATTCCAATTCCTTGTTCCACTTAATGTCGATTCCTATTTGGATTCCACGGCCTTCAATTGCAATTGCAGTTCCTCTGACTACGATTCCAATCCCAGGTGCGGGAGGAGGGGGTTCGCCACCGGCTAGCCCCGTCAGATAAGTAAAGAAGGCCTATCCCCGAAGGAATAGGTTAAAAAAAAAAAAAAAAAAAAAGGTTACCAGCCCTACGTGCTATCCGACTAGTGTCTACAAGGAAACTGAGCCCTAATGGCTGAATCTCAGTACTGTAGTGTACTGAGTCCTTAATCCTACAGTGGGCTTAAGAAGTCATAACAACAAGGTGTGTGTAACAAAGGGGATAATATACCTAGTCCAGTGCAACTTACATATAACTACTTTATACTCTGCGAGGTTGCTGCAACCTCGCGCACTGGAGACCTACTGAGAACCAGTTTCGTTACAATTACTCAAAACTGTGAACATTTCAGATATTGTGATTGCTTCCAAAGAATTGGAGAAATGGCAATTTCTAGGTTTTACAGATTTGATATTGTATCTATATATATTTTAAGTAACAGATAAAGAACACCAATTTTAAGAATTTTAAATTCTTTACTTTAGCTATACCACCAAATATTGACTTTAAAATAAAAATGGAGAAAACAGCCTTCACATAAACAAATTAATTCACATGTTATTTTCTCAATATTACTATTTAACCAAGTTTTTTGAGTAAAGCTGTTGTTGGATTATCATTTTAGAAATTCTACTACATATAATTACAGTGTCAAACAAAATAATAATAATCTGTGCTAAAAAAAGGCCATCTTGTAATTCTTTACTGAATATGCAATATTCTCGTGAATTCATATGACAATGTTGGTTATTATTTTTTCATTCGTTGCAGTTGTCCCCGGCATGACCCAGAAGGCTCGTAAGAGATTGACAAATGAACATAACCACTGGCGGCGGGAGGCGGGCGCATCCAACATGCATTTTCTGATGTATGACACGGAATTAGAGCAAGAAGGTCGGTGTTAGCACTTGAGTCGCCATTCTTGTACAGTGTTCAGGTTCCACCACTATCCTGCAGTATAGCTGAACAGTGCCATTTGACTATATCATAGAAAGCCACCAGCCACCTTCACGCTTGTGCATTGTGGCATTGGCCATCAGTATTTTCTAGCCGCCTAGTTTCCACATTTAAGATTTTCTCCGCAGCCGTCCACCAACAAACCCCGTAACTTTTGACGGACATGACACTTGTGTTGGGGTGTGGTTTACTGACTACATTTCATCTCCGTCCAAATAGCATGTAAATGACTGACCGGTCGGCGTGGTGTTTTGTTACAGCGCAGCATTGGGCCAACCAGTGCAACTTCTACCGCAGCAACCCCACGGACTGGGGACAGAACATCTTCATGAGCACGGACCCCCGGCAAACATATTGACTACGAACAAATTGTGGTTGTTTGGCACATACAGAGCAACGGCTTCACGTTTCTAGGGATTGAATGCATGGGGGAAGGACAACAAATGTGGTGTCCTGAGTACAACATCTCAGGACTAGCAGCATCACTACACGTTTTGTACAACTCAATGTGAGTCCAGCTGTTTTATTAGACCTCTTCATTGCGACGATTACATGTTCAAATACCACCTGAACACCATTGATGTTAGGTACAGGTCAGGCGAGTGAACGCTAATGTGAGTGATTAGCACGTCTGCGCTACCATAGCCAAAAGATGTGTTGTATGCTCCCCGGGGAGTTGAGAAGGATATAGTGTGACAAGGATGCCAATGACCTGGTGTAAATATGTAAAGTCGCTAGAGCACGATAACAGTGAATTACGACTATAAACAACCACATTTACATTTACATTTACAAACCATATCAGCAGTATACAGCAGCATGAGACTAAGCCACATGTTTTCTTGCTTGCAGCCAGTTTGGCTGCGGCTACAATTGGTGTCCGGACGGCATCAACAAGAACAAGGACGGTGAAAAGGCGCTTGGAGGCAAGAGTGGCTACGTCGTTGTGTGCCACTACCGACCAGGTGGGTGGTGACAATCAGTGCTGCAGTGTATTGTTTATATTGAGAACCTTCTGATAATATTACAATAATCTAATTTATGAGATGGTAGAATAAGGAAAATATACATGAAATAACAAAATACATATAAAGTTATGCTGACCGAAAAGCACAGTTATGGAATGGCCTCATTCGATCATGTCCCAGAGCACTTTAAGTGTCTCTAAATTCCGTGAATGATGATGATAGAATAAAATCAAAGTATAAATGGTTTCCATGCTCGGTACGAAAATGAATGGGACGAAGACGTACAACTATGCTATAAAGTAGATAAATACATTGCTACAAAAGATCTACCCGAGTGAAGTGAAAGATATACATAGGCAGATCCAGAGGGGACGCAGGGGGCGCACGCCCCCCTTTTCCCACCAAAATACTTCATTTTCATAGGGTTTTTCATGAAATCACGTAAGTGCGCCCCCTCTTTTCCTTAAGTGCGCCCCCCCTTTTCCAAAAACCTGGATCTGCCTATGGATATAGTATAGTGAAGTAACATTTTGTAAGTTGTATCTTTCAGGTCAAGCTAATTAAGTTATGTATTTTAGCATACTTGTGATATTTGCATGTAAATATGTATTTTGTTATTTCATGTATATTTTCCTTATTCTACCATCTCATAAATTAGATTATTGTAATATTATCAGAAGGTTCTCAATATAAACTAGATCAAAAGTGTTCAAAGAACACTGCGTCGCTAGAACGACCTTGACTTTTGGGCAATTAAGATAATATACTGAAAAAATGTATACTTTACAATCAAGAAATGAATAATTTGAGGAGAAAACATCAGAATGAATGAGAATCAATACACCCAGGCAAAAGATATTTGTGTTGCAATACAATAGTACTGTTTGAATAACAGATACTAATCAATATCAGTTTCAAACCCAATAATCAATAATTGCTGCTTGGGTTGGAATATGGATTTTTCTTGGTGCCTTAATTGCATTGAATATCAGTAAGAATATCATGAATGGGCTTCTAGAAACCACAGTTTAATTGGCAGATTGCCCAAAATCGAGTCACTTCGGTGTCGTCTCAAACCTCATAGTTGTGTAAAGTTTGAACGAAATCGGTTCATCGGTACGCCCGCTAGCTTGTCCAGAGACAAACATAGATACATAGTTACAAACATAGTTACAAATGAACCAAACACAATGCTTGCTTCAGCAGCTGAGCTGAAGCGACGCAATAATCTAATTTATGAGATGGTAAAATAAGGAAAATATACAAGAAATAACAAAATACATATTTACATGCAAAGTATCACAAGTATGCTAAAATACATAACTTAATTAGCGTGACCTGAAAGATACAACTTACAAAATGTTACTTCACTATAGTATATCCATAGGCAGATCCAGGTTTTCGGAAAAGGGGGGGCGCACTTAAGGAAAAGAGGGGGCGCACTTATGGGATTTCATGAAAAACCCTATGAAAATGAAGTATTTTGGTGGGAAAAGGGGGGGGGTGCGCCCCCTGCGTCCCCCCTGGATCTGCCTATATATATCTTTCACTTCACTCTGGTAGATCTTTTGTAGCAATGTATTTATATACTTTATAGCATAGTTGTACATCTTCGTCCCATTGATTTTTGTACCGAGCATGGAAACAATGTATATTTTCATTTTATTCTATCATCATTATTCACGGAATTTAGAGACACTTAAAGTGCTCTGGGACATGATCGAATGAGGCCATTCCATAACGGTGCTTTTCGGTCAGCATAACTTTCACATTTGAGCAATATATGGGAAGGAAAGTTGGATAGTTCTGTTAGTTAGTACTAAGGGGGTGGCGGAGGTTTAACCCATTCATATGTAAGACAAGTATGTAAGATTTAAAACTGATATCTTGATGACACATTCAGTGCCTTACGGCTATGGTTCCACTTTCAGTGGCCGGGCGATTGACTTCGGCCCTTGAGCCGCCCTTCACGAAGGGTGTGGCATGCTCACGTTGCCCAAAGCTCAGCAGGTCAGTTAGTTTCAGTTAATGTCATGTTGTTGTTTTTTGTTGTTTTTTAAAACTTTTTATTTGGCCTTCGCTTCTCAGTATACAAGTAACAATTACTGATGTATAGTACATAATACAATATACAATATCTTATATTGGCTAATACATTTAGAATAAATCACAATATTCAACATACTTATGATTGATATGTTTCGTTATCAGCATTTTCTCTTTTAGGAATATTATATAATCTAAAAAACATATTTTTTTTTATCATCTTTCATGCATAGATATATAAACAGTTTGCCATACAGATATGGCATATTCATTATGAAATAAGTTATGAATACATTTGTTTTTTGATCTCAAAACATACTGTTTGACAATAAAAAATATTGTTTCTGGATATAACGTTCTCGTGTTCAAGTCCATATATTTTATGAATTGAAATGTCTTAACAAAACTTATAAATAATTCCTGCAAGGGTTGATTTTGGTTGACTTTTTGGAAATATATTTACAATATATTACTAAATCATAAGCAATCAGCAGAAATTCTGTTGTTATTTGTTCCGGGTGTTTTTGTTGATATCTTATGCTAATGGTAGTGTGAGAAAATCAATTGGCTGAAGGTGACTCGGTTTTTGTATACTTCATTTGTATTGTTGAATCATGTTTAATGTCAGATGTAATATACTCTTTGATGTTTGATTGTAGTTAGTTGGGTCATTTCGGGCACTTTCCAAAATACTGACCGGAGGACAGAAAAGGTTTTATGATTGATTTCAGCTCTCAAACATATTTTAAGAGAATTGAGCGGGGATACCCTTCGCAAAAATCCGGGGCAGAACGCGTGAGAGGCCAAAATCCAAAATCATGTATAATACATCATGTTTAAGGGGTAAAATGCAATGGTTTTTAATATTTGACCTACAATCATGTATAAATAATCATGTTTAAGTTTTTTTAGGGGGTAACAAAGTCAATTTATGGTTTTAGGGGCAAGAAATTCATTTTTAAAAATGATTTGACCTCATCTTGACCTTCAAATGAACAAGATGGCCTGAATTTTAATGTATTCTGTGAGTAATCTGATCATCGCAGGAAAAATTGTTGTTCATCCTCTATATGTAAATTCAACCCTTTCATCTTTCTAGACTATTATTGATTTATTGATCCTGCTGCAGTAGGTCTACAACTATTATTGATTAATTGATCCTGCTGCAGTACAACTAGACACAAATAGTCACATAATACTTTATGTAGTATATTTTGTAATTAAATAGTTTTATCTATACTGTAACAAAACATTATATTATGTCTATTTGTATCCTTCAATGTGGTAAATTATGTAAATCTTCAGACACGATTGGTGAACAAAAATGGGCAAATTTAAAAGAAAAGGCTAAAAAATGGTCTGGTTTAGACAAATTTGGAAAAGTGTATGATAGTGTCCAATGGTCAAATGGTCCTCAAGGTTTCCATATGCATTCATCGTGTTATCTACAGCTTTCCTCTCTTGACAAACTTAAAAAAGCTGAAAAGCGTTTGACCAATGAGTGTAGTGAGCTCCATACAAATGAAGTTTCATTGAGTGTTGAACCCAAAGATACTGTCCCAGTCAAACGACTACGCTCCTCTGTGGGTGTGATTCATGAAAAAGATAAATGTGTGTGGTGTATGGAGGGGATTGATATCAGACATCCTGAAAGAAATAAAGGGTACCCAAAGCTTCTTAGAATTTCTACCCTTTCTGCATGGAGAACATTTAAATACCACGCTGTTCAGATTGAAGATGATGATTTGAGACTGAGGCTAAGTAAGATCATTGAATCCACTGC
>JAGTTF010005904.1:0-16835 GCA_019095985.1 Streblospio benedicti
AGTAGAGTGAGAATAAAGTTTAAGTATAAACCTTGTGTTATCTTCACTATCACACATGTCAGGAAGCAATTTGTAAATATGTCTCCTTAACTGCTCCGTAAACAACAAGTGTTAACTTAGCCGGGGAGCAGGTTCTCCCCTATTTTTTGTGGCTTCTGCCTAATGACTCCATGAAGTTAGGTGTATTCCTCTGCAAATATAATTGGTGTGAAGTTGACACTTGGTCTTTCTTGTCTATTGTTCTGTGACTGCCCATATAGAAGGGGTAATTATGTAAGTATGGAATTAATTGTTGCATCAACTTTTATGCCATTTTGTTTCAGTATATAAGGAGCTTGCTTTTTTCTGATAATCAAATTTTCATTTTCTAGAGTGGATAAACATTGCCATCAGGATATTGAAATCACACATGAAATATTAATATCATTGTATGCAAAATAAACCTAATACAACTGTGGATATAATATTAAAGACGTTTGAAAAGTTTGAAAATGGCTCATATATTGAAACATTTTCATGGTGGGCAGGATATGGAGAGCAAAAAGAACTACAAACTGAAATGCAAACATTGCAATAGACCAGTAAGTGGTTGCAAAGAAGCTACCAGCAATTGTCATACTCATATGAAGGTAATTATTTTCATAGTTCTAGTTTATAGCGTTTTAAACTTATATTCTTATGGTACAATTTGGAAAATTAGTCACAGGAGCATTTTATACATGAACATTACACGTACAATCTGGAACAGATACAAATGAATGCTCAATAATATGGTATGAACACCTTTGAACAGCCCAATTATAAACTGTACTGTGAATAAATGCTAGAAGTAATGCCGTAAACTGTTCACCTTATATACAGTACATAAAACAATATATAACTTTGCTGAGAGTTATTGCAATAAATTCTATAACTGATAAGATATTGGTAATTAGAAACAGAGTATTATCACATTCTTCCAATATAATCTAAACATGGGTTATCACAAGATATGTATCAATATTGTCGTCATATCGTGGATTTGACCTCAGGCGCCCGGTCCTTCGCTCTCGGTATTGACGATGATTGAGCCGTTGCCATGTGTGCAAACCTTGGAGACGTGTATTGCTTATACACCCCTTCCACTATCGTTCCTCGCGATTGCTGTCCTTGTGCCATGTCTTTGACTTCAGAAGTCAAAACATCCACATGTTCTTGTTGGCTCTGCAACAGGCGATCCATGTACGCTTTTGATTATCAAACATCTTTTTCATATAATTTTTCATGTGATCAAATTCATCACTTTGTCTACGTTGCAGATCATCATATTCTTCACTTTGTTTGTGTCTCAAATCCGCCGCATAGTCATACAGTTTGTGCGACTGATGAGACTCAACTTTGTCCATCACTAATTGGATCATATCATCTATCTTTTTGTCATCTGCCGCCTGACTACCTGGGGTTGATTCACGAGACGTGCCTCTGCTCTAGTGGTGGACCGTGACTCTCTTGAAATAGGGTATCCATCTGCGATCCCATCTGCGCCAGCATGTCCATGATGGCCCTATCCTCTGCTGGCCTTTGAGCGTCATACTCCCTTCTCCTATCACGGTCAATGTCATCACCCCATCTGGCCTCCGATGCCAACCGACCTTTCGTACTGTCAGGTTCCTGAATCGAGGATAGCTGTGTTTGATCACCACGATATCTCGCTAACGATGGAAAAACATCTGCATGCAACCTATTGCCTTGGACAGGCGTCGAAGTGTGCAAATTTCGTTTCTCCAGACCATCGTGATGACGGGCCGGGTCAGATTTACTCTGCGGCATCGTGTCATCAAGTTCACCCTCCAGGCTCGCAGCTTGCTGGAGTAACTCTGGCTCAGATGCCATCGTTGTGATATCAACAGTCAGCACTGTATAATTGCGCTTATTGATGATGTGTACTGTATATACAGCAACTGATCTTTTAATAACCGTCTTGAAAGGATATTACCAACCACAAATACTGTATAAACGTATTTAAAGTCGATATTTGTTAGTCATAATTATGCATTTGTAACGGCCATGAAACACTTTCACTACTTCATTTATAACATAAATATAAACAAATTATAACTCACCAGACTTTATAATAGTACAGCCTCATATCCTATTTCCCTATTCACCAACAATATTATCTGTTCAGAAAATTGCAAACATCAGCATTCCGCACCGGGTAACGATGTGTTGACAGATGCAAGCCAGATCTGCGCATTATTTGCCAGGCTGTTCTTCAGTGGATTTTTGCTGTGACAATTCGTATGGCAAATTTTCCCAACTAATGAATGCACATTCTTCCGAACAAAAAGGTTCCTCGTTAAATTCAATTAAATCTGATTGTAAAGTAAAAAATATAAGTTGTTTTCAAACCTCACAAACACCAATAAATTTGTTGGATAAAGAATTCTCACCCGGCTTAGCCATCAAGTGTTGTATAATAATTCAGGTGATAAATTTTATTTCGTGAAGTCTGTGGAGTCATCAAATTTTTTCTAAGAGCAGGGTTGTAATTTCAAAAATACTCGAAATCCTCAGTTGACTATTAATGCTGGGAAAAAGTCGAAGTTCCGCTGCACATTTTCGTGAGAAAAGTTGAAGTCCGCGACTGAACAAATTGCTCTAAGTCCATGACCAACAAATTTTTCTAAGTCCCGAGCAGAAATTCACAACCCGGAAAAAAGTGAAGTCCACGGCTTGGCATTTAATTCTCGACAAAAGTCGAAGTCCACGGCACTGGCTCAGCTTCCAATCTTTGCATCTCCACCATTATTAGAAGATGGATATAGGCTTTCGCTGTTTTATTTCAAGGCAAGCTCTCTGCAGTGTGCACTCGCTTATATCAGAAGTTAGCATCAGACTGGTGTGTGTTTCGGGTGCCACTTTCTAGTGGTGTACTAATCTTGTGGACTTAATCCATGTCCCCACAATTGAGGTTATAGATTGAATATTTTAATGAGCCAGAGGCAGAGAATTTTCCAGACCATTCTAGACCTAGCACGTGTGTCAAGATGTCAATGCCGACTCATGAGGTATTTGATCCTGCATTTGACGAGGACATTTGTGCATGTTTCAATGATTGGATTGAAAGTATAGAGGCACTATTTGGTGCGATTGAAATCACCAGTGATGTTCTAGGTGATGAAAAAAATACGGTTTGTTGATACACTACATAAGGTCAGAATGTAGAAAGATCATTAAGAGACTAGAAAACAATGGGAGTGACATGAAGAGCTACATGTTAGCAAAAAGAAGATTTGAAAAAAACACTTTGCTCCCCTGCAAAAAAGTTTATATTTAATGAATCAATTCCTGACCACTCAACAGAAAAAAAGTGAGCAATGGATGCCTTCTATGTGCGTCTCAAAGAGAAGTTGACACCTATAGACCTGGAAAGTTAAACGGGTAAAGAAATTAATGAACTTTTGCTTTTGAGTCAAATAGTGGCAAAATGTAAGGACATAGTGCTGAAGAAAAAGGCACTAAGAGATGATCCTAATTTGCAAAAATTTCTGTCCATAGCAAGGTCACATGAGACGGCTGAAAGAGAAGCGTCATTGATGAATGGATTCCAAAGAGTAAATCATGTACCAGTAAATGCTAAAAAAGAGAGAAGCAAGAATAAAAGAGATAAAAGCCGTGAACGACCAACAAATCAAAGCGTAACGAAATTTCAGAGACAAGGTAAAGTTATTTGGAAGATCGTGGATTCGAACTCACGACCTTCCGTCCATGATTCAGACCGTCCATGATTCAGACCGGTCATATGTCATGGTCGTTTGTGCTACCAACTACACCAATCCCCTTTGACGAGAGAGACAAGTCTTTTAACTTGCCTATATGCTGCAATCATATGTATGGCATCTTGCCCTATATATAGCCTGCCAGCCTTTACTAGCCTTAGTCCCACATCACTTAATTCGCGTCGGGCACATTGTAATCTTGGCAGGATGCATTGTGCATGTCTCTGAAACTCGCTTTTATCACGTCGAGTGTGCACTACCTGGGGAATGTCGTGTGCCCTGTTTTACTTTGTTTATAAAAGCAAAAGTCAAGTCAAGTGCTACAAGTGTGGAGGAACATATCCTCACCCTGAAGGCAAGGACTGCCCCACAAAAGGAAAAGAGTGTGGGTTTTGCAAACAAATCGGACATTTCTACAAGGTATGTTGACATAGAAAAAATCTGAAAACTGAAGATCCGGTGGCTGGAATCTCGGTTGCAGAAAACCATGAGTGTGAAGGCTATGTGATTCCTGCAATAGATTCCAATGGCAAGTTATTGCCTGTGAAATTAACCACATATGGTGGTGGTTACATTGATTTTTTAGTGGACTCAGGTGCACCAATATTTTTTCTTGGGGTCCCAAGTAAAACACCCAATACAGCGGTTATAGGAGAGATGGGATGGATGGCCTCACGCTCTAGAATATGGTAATGCAAGTAAACCGCTTTAACGTGTAACGTTTTCCGTCAACGTGAGAGTGCAGATGTACTAAGACTCTACATATATAGCACGATAAAAAGGTGTCAATTCCCAATATAAATAATAACTTGATACAATCAAATTATTAAAATGATTAAACAGCGTTTTGTGTACACTGAAATATCACATATAAGGGCCTACACATATTGAAAGTTACCCCCCCGGGCCCCCCGATTCCATTGCCCTCCAGACATGAAAAGAAAGCTCATTGCCCATTGACGTGGACGGCCGGTATCGGCAACAATTAGCAACAATTACAGGCAGTGTCGGGTGTCCTATATGTATAGGCGGTTGTCACGTCGTGTCGTACTTCTATCCTGCCGTTAGGCTACAATATTCTCGTGAAGATGTATCAATCGGACCAGTCCTGCTTAGGGACGGAATGTTAGGCTGTGATCCGAAGTGGAAAACATCCCCATCTCCCTTGCAGGACAAAGTCATGCTGCCTGTGGCTGCTAGCCCATGGTGAGAGGTCTGCTGGTAGTGTCTTTATTTGTCTACCTACGGTGACACTTTGAATGACATTCTGTCCGTAAAAAAATATATGGAAAGCTTCTCAATTATCTCTGTAAGGTAGGTAGCCTACAACACGTGGTAGGTGGTTATTATTATATACTATGCCCAATCTGGACTCCAGAAAATCGTGTGTCTGACCAACTGAAAAACAGAAATATTTACACCCATGTTTGAGCACAATTCACCGTCAGCGCATTGGGAAAATCTTTACATATGTTATGTCTTCACATTGTGCAGATTTTGTGTCAATTCTACCCATACACAACCCACACACGTGTAGTAATAAACTTCTATCTTTTAACCAGTTTTGTCCATTATGCGCACGAGTCTGAAGTGTTTGGTCTCACAGACAGAAAAAATCAGTGACAAGTTTCTTGCTTTAGATAGCCGTGTTTTACAGTGGAATGTTGTGTCTTGGCCCTCAAAAACAAGACACGACAAAGGTGTGGGACTCTTTAGAGTACCTGTGACTGATGAGGCTATACATACCTACGAGTAGTAATTACCCGGACAGGCTGCCGTAAAATGTATTAATGTATTTAATTATGAAATTTTTCAAGCTTGAAATGATTTAATGTATCTGTTAAATTTATTATTTACACCTTCTATGTAGTAGGCAATGTATCTTTGCATCACAGGAGTTTCAATTTATAAGTAGGCTACATGTACCATGTTTTTGAGATTACGTGTGGTGAATAAGGTTTTACAATGTAACCAGATGTTTTATATTATCAAATAATTAAACAGCAAATATAATCTCCATCTATTAATTTATACTGCATAGTCTATTTGTAATTATTATTGGATAAGGATGATTATTTGCATGTTTGATGTGTACTTAAAACACCAATGCTCGTTTTCAAGTGCTTCTGCTATTTGACGTTGATATGAGTGTGCGTGTTGCATGGTTCATTGTAGTGAATCGGTTAGGAGTTAACTGTCAATGTTATGCATCATTAAAATGCATTTTCATAACAAATTCGGAAGTTTTAATTACAATGCCAATTGGTATTAAGGTGTGTAATTTGATATGAACATTGAAATAAACTAGGTTAAAAGCGAATTTCTTGGAATGGAATCTTTAAAGCTGCCATTTTCGGACTTTCATATCAATATAAACAATTGGTTTCACTTCATAATATTTTAAGTGTTTAATGAGGATTATATTAATGGATATAAAGGGAAAAAATCATGGCCAAACATAGGTTCTTATCTCTACATTTCCATTTCCATCAATGTCAGGTATTTCTGGCTAAACACCTACGAGTAAGTGCTACCCGGGTGTCATGAATGGGTCAAACAGTGTAATCCATAACTTCAATACCAGACGGTCAATTTTCTTCTATTTTATATATTTTGTTTTGCACATATCCCCCATCATTTAAAACAAATTTAGAGAAAAACTGATCGTCAGGATTTTTTTAATCTACTTTAACATGCAACGCAACGCGTGACCCGTTTTTTGCCCAATATGAACTAACAGTGTGCAAGTGCACAAGTCAGATTGATGTTCATAAAGGTAAAACTGATTTGAAATCGATATTGTTTTGTGTTTTGATACAAGTATAGACATGATGTGATGTGAATGGAAAGAAAAAATCATTAGTTATAGGTAATTTTATTAGCTTGTGGCTAACTTATATTGTCATTATAAACAGCAAACGTAAGCTGTCTTTGGCGTACGTTTGAGTGAAAAAGGACACGTTTTTAATCAATAATATCTCCATAACTAGACGATGAATATTTTATCGACGTTTGTTTTACTTTCAAAACACCTTGAACAGTATTTGACTTGATTTATAATAATGGTATTTTTGTCTGTTATTGTCTCTAAATGGGTCTAATATTGACCTCACAATTTTCATAATTGTTTTAGTGTATATATATGTTTTATCTTTGTAAATTGGTATGAGACACAAATAAACAATGTTATCTATCTATCTATCATAATTTCAAAAGAAACGAAAGATAGTGACATAAACTTGTGTAACGTTGAAATGCCTGCATATTCGTATGCACCTGAAAGTAAAAACAATAAGCCTCTACCTATTTTGGGTACCATGGATGTGAACTTGTTTTCAAAAAATAAGGGAAAGCAAAGGTCTGTGAAATTACATGTGATGCAAGGTAAAGCTGTAAATCTATTGTCATATAGTACATCAAAATATTTTGAGTTCATTATTGTACCAAATACTGTAAATGCTGTAAATAGAAAGTTGTCAGTTGATGATGTAAATAAGTTGTACAATGATAGATTTGATTGTTTGGGTAAAATGAAGATAGAGCCTATTAAGTTACATATTGATAAGTCTGTTGAACCAATTGAACAAAACCGTATCATATTCCTTTTCATGTTCGGGATGCAGTTGATGAGGAAATACAATAATTGTTAGCCCAAGATATTATTGAGGAGGCAGAGGGTCCTACGCCTTGGGTTAGTCCTTTTGTTATTGTGAACAAAGATGATGGTGGTTATAGGATTTGTATAGATAGTAGAGCTATTTACACCGCTATCAAGCATGAACATCACCATATACCAACACTCGATGACATCATACATAGTCTTAATGGTGCCAAATGGTTTTAAAAAATTGACCTAAACAACGGTTATCATCAGTGTGAGCTAGAATAAAGTTCTAGGTATATATTACAACTTTTGCAACTCACAATGGTCTCTATAGGTATAAACGACTATCTTTTGGCATAAGTAGTGCAGCTGAAATCTTTCAGAAAGCTGTAAGTGATGTTATAAAAGGGGTTAAAGGGGCAATGAATATTTCCGATGACATCATCATTGGTACTCAAACTGAAGAAAACATGACATAGCGCTGATAGAACTTCAAAAGAGGTTAGAAAAGTATAATGTTACAATCAATAAGAAAAATTGCATGTTTAAAGTCAAGGAACTAGATTTCTATGGAAATTCATTTAGTGGAAAAGGAATTTCTGCAAGTCGCACAAAGATTAAGGCGATTCAAGAGGCAACTGCTCCTCAAGACAAAAATGAATTGTTGAGTTTCTTTGGAAAGACTAATTACCTTGCTAGGTTTGTCCAAAATTATTCCACTCATACGGCTGTAATGAGGAGACTGCTATAAAATGAAAGGTGGTCTTGGGGTGGAAAAAAAACAAGAGGCGTTCCTTGTACTAAAAAGTGTAATGATAGACTGTCAAATGCTGTCATACTTTGATCCGCAGCTACCCACAGAATTGATAGTGGATGCAGGACCAGAAGGTCTGGGAGCCATATTAACACACATAAATAGGGTGATATCAATATAATTGGTTTCGGGAGTCTACTCACAAACTGAAAAAGAGGCATTGTCGATTGTCTTTGAATGTGAACACTTTCATTTGTATCTCTAAGGCGCAGATTTTGTTGTAAAAACAGATCATAAACCTTTGTTAGGTATCATAAATAATCCTGTGTCAAACAGCACAGCAAGATTGTAGAGACTCAATCTTAGGATTCAACCGTACAAATTGAAGTTAGAATACATATGTGGGAAATTTAACTCTGCAGATTACTTGTCGAGAGATCCTTGGAAAATAACATTTTCTCATTCATGGGTTGATACACAAGTGCAGAAGATGTGTGTCAGTATGGTACAATATGCTGCCATTTCAATTATTTACATCGTTCAAGCTACAGCTAGTGATTCTACATTACAAGAAGTCATTGCATTGATAGCAAATCAGCAGTGGCATGGTTGTGGTGAGAATGTTGAGCCTTTTAAAAAAGTTAAGTCTGAACTATCGGTTGTAGAAGGAGTAATTCTACGCGGGGATAGAATTGTGGTACCTGCAAGATTGCAAACGTCTGTCATAAAAGCTGCTCACAGCAGTCATCAAGGTATTGTGAAAACAAACAAAACTATCAAGACAAACTGTCTAGTTCCGATAATAAAATGAAATGGTGGAAGAATGTGTAAGGTCATGTGCGCAATGTCAAGCTTGTACTCCATCTGGTACTGGAAAAGAACCATTAAAAATGACAAAGTTGTCCAATGGTCCTTGGGAAGAAGTTTCAATGGATTTTGCTGGCCCTTTTCGTGATGGTACCTATTTTATGGTGATAATAGATTACTATAGTCGGTTTCCATGTGATGACTTTGACATCTGTATCAGAACGAGCAGTTATACCATTGTTAGATGAAACATTTTCAATAGAAGGTTTTCCTATTTGTTTGAAAACTGACAATGGTCCACCTTTTAATGCACAATCCTTTACTAGATGGCTGACTAGTGTAGGAGTACAACATAGGAAAATTACACCTCTATGGCCAAAGGCCAATGGGGAGACAGAAAGGTTTATGTGTACGTTCAATAAACCTTTTAGGACTGCATGGTTAGAAAAGGGTAGTTGGAAACAAGAATTGTTTAAATTCTTACGTCATTACAGGGCAACACCCCATTCAACTACTCAAGAAAGTCCAGCATTTTTATTAAAAGGGCGGAAAATAAGAACTGAGATCCCTATATTAATAATTGTATATATTTTTTGACAGAAAAGTGAGAGTAGATGAGATCCCTATGATGTTTGCAAAGAAATGTGTTAGTTTTAAAGATAATGAGGACATAATCCGAGAAAGAGATGAAAGATGTAAAATGTACATGAAAGAGTTAGCTGATTCGATAAAATAAAGCTCGAGACCATGATTTTAAAATAGGTGATACTGTATTAGTAAAGCAAGAGAAAAAGAACAAGTATACATCTGATAGATCTGATACATGTACTTCTAATCAACCAATTTCAAGTAATGGTAATTTAAGACGATCTTCTAGGAATTTCAAACCTCCTGGCTATCTTAAGGATTATGTGACATAATTGTATATTACATGGGTTGATTTCTTTCTATAGAAAAAGGGATGAATGTAATGTATACTTCAAACTACGAATGTATCAAACTATTCAGTGCATGTATTTTATAACACAAATTTTCATTGTACGTTTGGCTAGTTACTATCTCAATACACGTGTCAACATAAGAGCTCACTTGTGTAGTATGTTCAAACCAAATATTCAAATAATTCATACAAATATAAATAATATAATAGGTAAGGCATTAGGTGTGTATGCTAGACTGTCAAATGATGAGGAAAAAGATTATGACAAGGTAAAAGATGCACTATTGAAAAGATATCAACTTACTGAAGATGGGTTTCGATTAAAGTTTAGAGAAGATTAGCCAGAATCAGGTGAGAGCACTCTATGTAATATCGGCTCCTGGTCTGGCAGGAACCTCTATGGACTTAGCAATTCTTAGTATTTAGGTCAAAATATGCATAATGGATGAGGTAAAATTGAACTCTACTTGAACTACCTTTCGCGAGCTCTCATTGGTTGCTGCGTTTTGCATATTTTCTGCTCAAATATTCGTGCAGCAGACTACAGGAAGTAAACAACATGATGGTTTTAGAGAGAATATTTGAAAACTATTTTCACTAAAAGCTAAATATTGGACAGTATACCTCAAGTTTATGAATATGAAGGTAAGGAAATCTTTTAAATACATTTTGTAAATGCTAAGGATGATTTAGTTGGCTTATATTTTTCTTACTTCGCTAAATAATAGTGATGTTTTCGATGTGAACAAATGAATAACAGTACTATAGTCTATACAGTGTCAGTGTCAGTGTTCTGACCTGTATACTATTGCCATATGTATATTGGTTTAAGTGTGACTGAAATATTTGCACACTGAAACCTACTTAGGGAGCTGTCACTAATTATGAGGGGGAGGCGGGATGAACAATTTTTCAGTGCAAGGACTTTACAACTGTTGAAATTCACCCTTTGTAAAAGTCTGAATCCATTTTAATGACAAATAAACGCTAGTGACTAGTGTAATTATTTGAAACAGTCATATAATTGTCAGATTTGTTTCTTTGTTTAATATTTAGGGTACCATAATTAGTATGTATGTTATATGCAGTAAGTACCAGTATGTTAGATAACCTGCATGTGGTCACCACAGCCTCTCAATAATAGATGAAAACAAGAAATAATAAAATAAAATAAAGAACACCTTTTCAAAATGTTTCATGGTGGTACTAGAAAGGATATGGTTTTAATTTTTTAAACCCAGATTCAATGAAATGGCAATGTAAATGTCTTAGTCAATTAACCCAGATCTTTAAAAAGTCTTAAATTGGCTTATATTATTTGGGGGAAAATAATAGCTATTATAGCTATTAAAAGTCTTAATTTGTTTGAAGTAGTCTTCAAATGACTTACGCTCTCTTTTTCATCGACAATAGTTATTGTAGTTGTTTCCTATTCTTATACATGTGTTATCTTGTCTTTGATTAAAATGCTCATGAGTCAATGTACATACAGTACAGATTGCGTCAGAAGAATACAGAAGAAAATTTTCAAGGATTATGTTTCGATTCCTTACGATTTTTTCCTATTTCTTCTTATTGTTGCGTCTATTACAAACGTAAAAATGTTCTGTAGCTTCCGCAAAATACGGCTTTCTTGGTAACTCACCTGAAGTTAACTTTATTCCAATGGTTCCTCTTATATTACGCATTTTACGGAGGTTCCCGTAATAAAAAGAATTCTTCTAAAAGTTCAAAATCACGCCAACATTTTGACATATTTTCATTTCATTGGGTGTCTGTTCGGCGTCGGCACTTCCGGTTTCACTTTGTGGCGGGAATAAACGAGAACGGCCGAACAAATCCGACTATTTATGAGCGAAATATGGGCGCCATATTGACAGGAAGTATGAGAAAATGTTCTGATTATTACGTTTTTTCTGTTTATTTCGATAATCGTAAGTGTCGTAGTTTCAGTGATTGAGCAGTTCCAAGAAAACCGTGATAGCCGTAACTTTGTTTCGAATTGTTGCAAATTATTACTTTTTTTACGCTGATTTCTCTAATTTTGTTACGATTCTGTATCCTTCTGACGCAATCTGTACTGTACACTCACTTTTGTATGGTTTAATGTTGGTAAAAGGTCTTACATTGCTTCTGGAAGGTCTTCAATAGGTCTTAAAAAGTGGAGTGATATGGGGCTAATAAACTGTTACCAATTGTTCACTTGTACATTATTTTGTTTACCTAAAAAGCTGCAGACACCCTGAAATTACGGTCAATAGTTGAAAAACCAAGGTGGGGCGCAGCAAGACACTGTTGATGAAGGTGATGGCATATACAATTATGCTTGCAATTTGATTACGTTAGGATTGTTGCTGCTGAATTGTGATGACGCAATCCGAGAAGGAGACGGGCAGCGCATTGTAGATTCCTACAAGTGGTGGCTCCTTATTTGGAAACAGCAGGAGTCTACCAAATATTCACTTGCTTCCCTTCATCTGCAAACCCAGCTCATGTGTAGCTTGAGTGCATATGATGCGCATCGTCTAACATGGAACCGCACTGTAAATCGTAAAGGTGGAAAAGGCAAACGTGTTGCCCTGGATTTCCACATGGAGAATCTAGTCCAAGCTACTAAACAGGCTCTCGCAAGATTGGGTGTAAATCTGAGTGAGAGAACTGCAAAGATTGAGGCAGAAGCCTTATCTGAGACATTAGAGATAGTAGAAAGTTTAAATAAAGACTTAGAGATTCCAAAACCAAGAGGTTATCATAAGAAAGTTAGGGCCATGAATGACATTAGCACAGTGACTGGCTGTTTGATTGAACATGGAATCTTTTCGAAACAAGCTGGTCGTTATTATCCATCTTTTAGTGCAATGAGGACACCATTGTTAAATAAATTGAACATCAGAGACCTTAAAAAATGGATGACAAAACACTTCAAGCAATTTAAATATGAAGCTGATAAAATAAAAAATGCTCCATTTTAAAGAACAGTGAGAAAAAGTGGAAGGTATTGTTACTGTTGTATTTTTGGGAGAACAAAATTTGTGAAACAGTACTTTTAAATTGTGTGTTTTTTTTTTTGTTAATATATCACCGAACTGACTGTTGAAAAAATGTTTTCGAAGTAGCAAATTAGAATTGTACGTCATTGTATTATAGCAAATATTTCTGCATTTATATGAAAATAGATAAAAATTTCAATAAACAATACTTTTGACTTTGTGTTTATTTATAAAATCAGTGTGCAATGCTTTTTAACAGTATCCATGGCCCCAGCATTGTTAGATTGGGGGAGGGGTACTATGTAAATAACCATACAAAACCAAGGGGAGCCAGTGGCAGACATTAGGCTGAATGTATGCTCTGGTGTATACTTAATCACTTCACAGTATTGAAATAAGCAGACAGTTCTGTGCAATAGCTTCATTTGTTTGTAATTTAACTAGGAAGTTCTTATTGATTGGCTGGATTAGGTTAAGTTTCCATCACAGCAAGTTTCTTTAAGAGTATGGTAGACCAAATGTTTAGTTTATTATCTCCTTATATGTTACTTATAGTGTATATGTTACGATGTAACAAGAGTAAAATTGATAAAATCAATCATGATGCAAACATAAATAAATCCAGCCATAAATAAATCCTTTTTAGATTAATGTGAATTGATAAAGTATATACCAGAGCATAAATCCAATGTAAAATGGATGCACTGGCTCCACTTATTTTTGTATGGTTAGTTTTGTGTCTTATGTTTTCAAAAGCCCCCACATTTACAGTAATTATTACTTGTTGAGCGGTGAAAACTGCTCATCACCTTGCATCATTCTTCTCACAACCTGTGAACTCGATCTTCAATTATATTATGTAGGAATGGTACTGTAAAACTAGAATATTTTGTGACTATAAATTTGCGATTTTCATCTATAAATTATTTTGTGACCATTTAATTTTGCGATTTTGGTCCATCCTGCACCTACCGGTACTTTACATAGGCTATAAAAGTTTGCTGACTATTTTAGTTTGCGTTTTTGCACCTACCCAAGAAGTTTGCAAATTAAATTGTACACGAACATTTCTAGTTTTACAGTATACAATTACATTACACCATTCAGTGCCTTCAAGTCGGGGCTTGGCACAAACTTTTTTTTGAGTTGCCCTGCAGGGCACTTGGTGTGCCCTGATCTAATTTTTTTGTGCCCCGAAGAGTTTCAGCTAAACCAGACGGTAAAATGAAAAAGATCAAAACAAAATATTCATTTAACTATCAGATCAACATGAAAACTTCATGTATATAACGTAATCTTCGCTGTAAGGAATACCAACATTGTGGAAATGACGGTCGGGTTTCGCGATGATAGAACTAGTATTTTTTATGGTGTACGCACCAGGGCACAGGAGCCTAAGGTTTGGTGTACCCTGGCTTAGATTTTATGTCTAGGACACCAGGGCACTAGCGAACATAAAGCACTGCAAGTCTTTCACCAATTATTGGTGGAGATCAATGTAGAACATTTATTTTGTATTGCGGTATTTTATATGAATACTTATTGAGAAATAAAATGCAGGGTGTGTTCTCATGCAATCATAAAGAGGAGTACGAAGCAATGTTTTTATTGAGACTTTGTACACATAAGTTGATGTTTAAAATAATCACCAATTCAAAATGCTATAACAAAAAAAAACATGCAAACTATATCATATGAATCATTAAACTTGTTCACAGTTATTAGAATATAACCCTTCCGAATCTCTGTCTTACAATGAAAGTAGTATGTAAGTACGTAATAAACATGCTACCTAGTGAATAATGTTAATCAAATTAAACAATGATGTGCATCATAAATTATACACTGTTGCTACATTTCGTCTATTAATTTTCACTCACATTACCATCAGATTCAAATAGTTCTTCATCTAAAGCATCCGCAAAATCATCTTCATGTTCACTCTCACTTTCCCAATCTACTTTGTCAATAATGCTGAATTGCTCATATGGGACTGAATACATCCGAATGTCATCTATAAAATTCCTCTGATATTCAAAATTTTCATCTGCTACGTTGA
The DNA here is from genome assembly GCA_019095985.1 of Streblospio benedicti. Lineage (NCBI taxonomy): Eukaryota > Metazoa > Annelida > Polychaeta > Spionida > Spionidae > Streblospio > Streblospio benedicti. The sequence goes on from JAGTTF010005904.1 coordinate 14,916, forward strand.
ATACTATAGCACACACTTCCATCAGCAAATAAGGGCATATTATTGGTAATAAATCTGCAGCATGTTCAACATCTTGTATGTACTCTGATTGTTTTATCACTTCATTTTCCAATCCTTCTAGCCAAACAGGGACACCAAATACAAATTTTTGATTCCCTATTGTTGCTTTCAAATCTAAGAGTAGCTCCTGCATAAGGTCACGTTGATCTGAATCTAGAATGCGCACTTTTTTTTAGTTCATCTGTCTCCTCAATTACAGGTTCAATCTCATGCTCGTCACAATTGCATTCAGCAGCACAATTATCACAACACATATGTTTAATTTGAGGAAATTGTGGCTCATCATCTGTGAAATATTGAAGAACTAATTTTCTTCGACATGTCGTTGAGTTCTTCACATAATCTCGCATGGCTTGTGAGCAACCAAGCATATGCACTGGCCTATAAAATAATTTGGCGTGTGCGTCTTCCCCACTGCGTCCAGCACGACCAAATTCTTGTAAGTAGTCCTCCATATCTTTAGGCACCCCATAGTGGTATACACTACAGACTTTAGGCATATCAACGCCCATTCCCAATGCACTGGAGCATATCACGACTCGAAAATGTCCATCAGTATTAAAAAGATCTTTTCTAATTTCTTCTTTCCTACTATCCAATGTATTGTGAAAGTACATTGCAAATAACTGAGATTTCTCTTCACTATCAACATAACCTTTATCACCAAGACTTTTATCAAAAAACATAAATAATTCTGTTATGTCCTTTATAGACTTGCAATATATGAGTGTTCTGGGATGATTAACTCCTTCTGCCTTCAAACTGTTGACTAAAAATTGAAAACAGTCAACATCCTTGATCTTTTGAACAGACAGACAAATATTTGGTCGGTCAGGTGTTCTTATGATCACATGGGGTGATTTCAAACCTAGTGATCTCTGAAAACGCAATCGTGTGGTTTTTGAAGCTGTAGCTGTCAATGCCAAGATTGGGACTCGTAATAAAAAGCTACGCAACTTTTTCAAATCACCATATGACGATCGAAATGCGGTCTTTTTGCCATCAGCCATGCCCCTAAAAATACAAGTTATATTCATGTAATACATTTTATTGTATATTTTAAACTACCTTTAAAACGTAATAATACTACTCTGCTTTTTTTCAAAACTCAACATATAATACTGAATATAAAGGCTTTAGCATTATTGCGGTCTTACAATTGACACATTGATGTTGCGTATTTAGAATTAAAAATTTAAATGCAATTAAAATGAACAGTTTACACAGTTATTTCCCCTCTGTTATAAAATGTTTCTAAATTTACATGAAAATAAAAATGAAATAGATTATTTATTTAATTTTGTGTATTTTGTCAACTTTGAACAACAACGTTTTTCTTACCACTTTGGCACAACGTGCACTTCATCAGTAACCAGCGTAATGACTCGGTGTGCTTGAGCTTTTAACACACTCATGCCTTTTTGACCTGTCCAAAACTCGGGAGACCCAAATAGCATATCACAATCATTTGTGTCTTCTTCAGATGGCATCTGTGCAGCTTCTATACCATACTGTTTGGCATCCAACACTTGACTTGCCATAAGTGAAAGTAATGGCGAAATTACGATGACCAATGGTTTTTCGACACTTTTCAGACTATGTGGTGTCAATGCTAAAAAACAAACAATAAAACATAAATTTTTAGTTTGCAAATGGAATATTAAGTCAATTTTTTATTTTCTGTATAGCATGTCTGCTGCCAGTACAAAGTAGGTTGTTTGGCTAGATCAATGTTGCACACTTGCCTTTGCTTTGCTTACTAGACTAGATCTTAAACTTTTTGAATTTGAAATCTGCATTATAGTCCAAAGGATCTATATGTGACGAAAGATTAAACTTTTAAAAATTAATCCAGGTGAA
>JAGTTF010005904.1:43216-88484 GCA_019095985.1 Streblospio benedicti
CCCCATTTCTTTATTAACCCCCCTTTAAACCCCCCCTTTTATTATACTCTTTTGAATCTTTTGGGCCCCCCCCCTTTTTGGGAACCCCTTCTTTGATTTTCCCCCATTGCCCCACCCCTTTAAAACCCCTTTTTAACTCCTTTTAATTCATTCCCCCACCCCTTTGAGCCCCCTTTTAAACCTTTTTTGGCCCCTTTTTGATCCATTTTTGATACCATCTCTTTCCCCCTTCATTGAGACCACCCTTATTAACCATTTAAAAGGGGAAACCCCCTTGTTTGATATCCCATTGGACCCATCCATTGATCCTTCTCTTTTGGGAACCCCCCTTTTGGACTTCCTTAAAAACCCCTTTCCCCACCCCCCTTTTGGCCACCCCAGACCCCCCTTGGACTGCCCCTATGGAAAGTTGAGCTTTCCAAATGAGCCCTTTTGGGCCTTTAAAACTGAGTTTTTTTTTCCCCCCTCAGAAACCCCCCCTTTTTAACCCCCCCCCCCATTCCATTGAGATGACCATTTTTATGGTGGCAAACCTTCATAAACTGACCACCATGAAAGATAAAAAGAAAGATAAAAGATACCAACTGTACTGAGAGCATTGGGAACATTCCTACTAACTGCCCACTGTACAATGACATGAGGGGGACTGTTTGCTCTACACGCCTACAGGATCTCACAGTTCGATTCCTCTCCCATGTTCCGTCCACCGCTCACACACGACGTTGTGGACGATTTGAACCTTTCTCCCCATGAGCACCCACCCACCCAATAACCCCAAGATACAAGCATACACACATATACACACACACACACACACATACACACACAGACACTCACATATACACACACACATACAGGACATATTTATTCTTCTCACACTCATAGTAGTGATTATGAATGGGCTACAGTTGATCGTATAAACACTTACCATTTAGTTTGATTTAGTTATTTCATGGTTATGTGACTTTGTAAGAAAAGTGTTACACGCTCGTTGTTCTCTACAGACATGATATACAGGGTTATTAACTCATGTGGCACCCAAACACACATGATAACCCTTGATTATTGCATGATCTCTGTTTTCACGTTATTCGCTGATTATATTACCTCTGTGACAATTCCTCGCCCACGCACGAACTCAGCGTACGGTGGTCTGTTACAGTGAGTGTCTGTGCGTGTATCCTCTGTCTCACCATGACATCCCCCACAAACCCTGCTGTACTCTGTACGACCTGCCTCATGAACCACAGAACCACACAGAGAACCACTAACTGCTGTATGCTCTGTACCAGGCTGGGGCACCACGCCCGCGGTGCCGCCGGGCGTCGGCCTGCTGCGGGTGGGCGGCGGCTGGGAGGCGGTGGTCCGCGATCTGCAGGACGCTGAGAGCCGGGGTCACAAAACCATCGCGGGGTGAACCGTGAAGTCGGGTATATACAAACTTTTTTGCTGATTTTGAGTCCGTGAGGGTATATACTAACATAATCAGGCGGGTGCCGCTCTGGCATCCTTGAGCAATTTTTTTTATGGGGGCTGGTTTATTTATATAGGAAAACGACCCCTTCTGGGGGTTTTATTAGTCCATCTGCCAGATTGACCACTTTGCATTTGTGAGAAGTGTAAGTTTTTTTCAGTGTTTCATGTTGTTGAGGGTCTAAAGAGAATATTTAGCAAGTTTGTTAGTGCGGCATCTCCGGGAATTTTTATAGGCAAAAATTCAAAATGGCCGCCACCTAAAAACGTGAAAAACAGATTTTTCACCATTCAAATCTCATGCCTGTGTAATACATCATTTTTATATAATTTGGACACAAGGAATTGATTTTTGCCATCCTACATTTGATTAGAGGTCATATTAGAGGTCAAATGGTGATGAATTCAAAATGGCCGTCGTTCTTAACAGGACAAAAGAGAAAGTAGATCTTTCATGCTTTTCATCAAGTGTATCATATTATTTTTATATGCTAAAGTAATTTGGACATGGAAAATTCATTTCTGCCATCAGATGTTCGATTAAAGGTCATATTATAGGTTAACTGTGCCAATACAAAGCTGTAAATTTAAAATATGATTAACATATATTGATATAGATTAACATGTAAAATTCCAATAGCAATTATGTATGAATATGTATGAATGCTGATGCTTCTAGATAATGTTAAATGCCTTATATTCTTTTAAATACATCTAACATCTGATAAGTAAAAGGCTAATTGTTTATTCCACATCTATTTGACCCATAGTTCCTGTAAATATTTCATGACAGTCAATGTAATTTGATAAACACACGTCAGTCTTTAATCATACAAAATTTAATCAGCGTACATCTAATTTACAAAGACCAGTATTCAAACCGACAACATGTGTATGGTGTTCAATTGCTTCAAACCTCCTGGGAATCCGATCCATTATAATTGTTCATTGCCAGTATCTATTTCCACTATAAGTTTGTATGTATTAAAGAGCTTATCCCCATAATCCAACCGCAATATACTGCACAATACTTACTCATTTCCTTGCTGCCACACCTGACTACATACATTAGATTTTTAGCATGGGGCATTTTCTGAAATGACTAATACATAGGTGCTATCTTTCATTGCTCCACCATACTCAATCAATCGATCAATCAATCAGTCAAATCCTAAATTTATCTGAGCTCGCCCCAATTATTCCTCATTTAGAGGTTGTGGCCTGGTTGCTTATTCTACATCTGAACAATCCTCTCCGAGCCCTTCGGTCACCAGAATCTATAAGACGCGTGTCCAAACATTCCCGATCTTTTGCACAACTGCATCCCAAGTCTGTTTTGGTCTTCCCTTCCCTTTCCTTTCTTCTTTTTAAAAGTTTTCTTACTTGGCTAATCCAGCAAGAGTTGAGCTCAACCTGACCTAGCCATCTCAAACTCCCTTTACGAAGCACACTATCAATATCTGTGATACACAATTTCTTCAGAAGGTTCTTTGTACTGGTATCATTGCTAAGCTTAACACCACATATCCAGCGGATCATAGCTCTGTCATTTCTTCTCAGGCAATTTGGACTACTGGAGAATGCTGCCCACGTCTCAAACCCATCAAGCATAGCACTGCTTACATATGTGGAATACACTCTGCCTTGATAAAGGAAAGTACCTGTTGGTTAGGAGTGGCAAGAGCTCACAAAATTTCCCCATGCAGTTGCAGTTAATTCACAGCCTTCACGACTGGATAACATGTAACCTAAGTAGGAAAACTGTCACATCATCTAACTTGTGTTCACGTACTGGGACCTACTTGATTGGCCTATCAGAGTGGTTACAATTTGGATATATGTAGTCAGGATCAGGTCTGAGAACACCCCGATTTCGCTACACCATTTGTGTACCCAGCATAGACACCTGCCACGCTCAGCAGCATTATCTGAAAACAGGGTGGGGGGGGGAGTACTCGAGAGGGATGCTTATCTGCACAATTTGCAAGTATGGTCTGCATTTGGGTTCATGAAATGTGGAGAAACACATTCTATCTTTGCGGTAGGGCCATGAGCTGCAAGAGCGTTCATGATTTCTGTGTATAGATTAGATATCTGACCTGGCTCATGGATGTTCCTTGTTTCTGGCCATACGAGGCACAGATGAAACCTTTTCCAGCTTGCATAAGCTAATCATGAGTAGCATTACTTTCCCCTATATTTCAAAAAAGTTCTAGGAACTTGATAACTTTCAGCACCGTCTGGTCCCTTCTTTCCCCTTGCTATACAAATATGATGTTGCATCGGATCCTGTCAGGTAGTGCATTCCTAAAATCTCCAGGCATTTACTTTGTAATTCAGAACATGTATCACCTCCATTCCAACATTCCAACTGCACAGTAGCTTACATATGTTTCATATAGACCCAATAAATCAGAAAAAGAAACACATCTATGTCATCTGACACATTGGACTTCGTTAGCACAGCTACATTCAACAACACCTGCAGGATGAGGTAACTTGTCGACCATTGGGCGCAAACACATGAAGATCCATCCATCTAAGTTGTCATACTATACAAATATATCACCGACTGTTCTTGTCTAACCCATGATGCCATGGAGAAGCTTTGCATGACATGAAGTTTCAGAACCTAAACACTTCACCATAAGAAGCTATATACCCACGCTTATGAAGCAGCTTTATCAGCTTTAGGAGCTCAGACTGGCATGGCGATGCTGCAACTTCAGTTGATGGCAAGCCTTACTGTTGTTTGGTTATGTGTACCTGTAATACGGCTCTGAATTGACTGACTCAAACTCTATGATTATTTTATTACTTTTAATGTAAGTTAGAAATTAACTTTCATAATGTTCGACTTGTTCCTTTGCCCATATTATCTTGAGCAAATTCTGATCATAACTTGCACTGTTTGTATTTTTTTATAATGTGTCTCTTTTCTTCAGTATATCTCAATGATTATACCGGTAATTTACATCACAATGATTACCATCTGAACGAAATCCTTCTACATCTATGTATTAAACAAGTTGAATTACCTAGATATGGTGTCATGAGTAGTAATATGTTAATTGACATGAAACCACAAAAACTCCACTGTTGGTCAAGGTTGATTCATTTTTGCTAGTTACATGGCTGTTCAAAGTGTACAGAAAGCATTCAAGTGACCTCTAAAACATTGTATGACCTTTAATCAAACATTTGATAACAGACAACAATTTCCCATGTGCAGAAAATATGAAGCTAATGCATTATACTTGATTAGGCATCAAGAGTTTGACTCTTAATTTTTCACTCTTAGGAGCAGCAGCCATTTTGAATTTATAGTTATTTGACCTCCAAAATGACCTCTAATCAATATAGGATGGCAAAAATCAACTTCTTGTGTCCAAATTATATGAAAATGATGTATTACACATGAATGAGAGTTGAATGGTTGAAAATCTGTTTTTCACATTTTTGGTGGTGGCCATTTTGGATTTTTGCCTATAGAAAAAAATGCTCAAGGATGCTGGAGCGGCACCCACCCAAATCTTAAAGTAGACATACTAAGGAACATGAAAACACAAAAAAACTTTGTATATACCCGATTTCACGGTTCACCCTCAAATTGGGGTTTGGCATCTTGACTTATTATTTTTCACCAATTTTCAGCCTTGAAACCTTATTATTTTTTTTTTCAATATTTTTGCTGCCCCCTGAGATCAAATGGTCGATGCCTAAGAGTTTACATATTTTTATCATATTGACATGAAATAGTAAATTAATTATATTCAGCAAATCGCCTTCATAATGATATTTAAACTAAAATCTGATGTAATTAGTTTATATTTTCACTAATTAATGTTTTGTTACTTGAATATGATACTTTGTATCAAAATGTAGTAAATGAATGAAAACTTGACAATTCCTCCCATTCAACTTTAGTTCTCTACTGTAAACACAACAGCCACGCAAAATGGACGAACTGTCATGTATGAAAGAAAATTGATGTGAAAAGTGTCACCAAAGGGGACAAACCAGAGCATGCATGCTGGTCACATAAAATCCATAATAGATCCAAACATGGACCATTGTGGTCCTATGAGGGTGGTCGCCATTGTCAATTTACATATCAAATGTGAGCTATACCGATGTAGCCTGTAGAGGGGTAATGAGCTGGGACCAATATAGTACCTTAATGCTTCCAAATATAAACTATAAATCATAAATAAACTGTCAATGTACATACCAAATATGAGCTATACTGATGTAGCACGTGACAAGCTGGGACCAATGTATTAACATAATGCACCCAAATATAAACTATAAATCATAAACCATCGTGTTCCCAGTGAAACCGTCACAGAGGTCAGTGAGGTCCGCCACTGACCACATGTGAGTTATCACACTGTGACCTGTAATGGGGCAACTGCATTATATTATAAAGGGATTTACACCTTCACATGACAATTCCACATAATAAATCACAGTCCCACAACTACAGCAATTATTGCAATTTCAGCAGGTAGAGTTATACACGATAACATTCAACCCTTTAAGTTTGTCAATTCCAAGTGGCACCCACTTTATCTATGTGCTCTTCTGTAAACTATATCATATCATATAATGGAGTATCATACCTATAACAATTATATCATATAGACACATCCTGTATAAGCGATAATGTTGTTTCAGGTTGAGCAGAGTTTCCGTTCCACAGGACGCGGCATCATCAGATCCTACAGTAAACACAGACGCAGTAATGGACACAGACGTATACAATGGACACAGACATTTACAATGGGGCAATGTTCAAAGCCTTTAAAAAGAAACTCACATGGATATTTAACTTTAATGTAATATTTCTAGAAAACCCGGAGCCCACACGGATAAGTCAATAGGTTTTTTCTGTTTGTAACAAGTAGCTAGTCAATTAACCAAACACTAATTGACCCCAACTTTAGTCCCCGTACATTGACTGGCGACTTTTTGGCCTATTCTAGCTTTTCTCACAGTACTCTACAGTCACTAGATTGGGCAGCTAAACATGTCTGCACCAATCGGCCTGATTGTCATGATTGTGTGTGTATCCAGTTCTGATATTTTTGTATCACATCTGATTGCGTAGAAATCACACCCTTTACAGTTCTATTGAGTCCATCAACATTTTTAGCTAAACTCTCCGACATTCGATAAATTTGTGTCCTTTGGCTTGTGATGAAAATACACCAAGTAAAGAACCTACGTCTGATGTTACTGACGTGAATAGTTACAACATAATCTATGTTGAGTTTAAATATGAATGATGAAATTTTTGATAGGTTTTACTGTGATGTAAATAATGTTTTTAAAGTGACTGTTATGAATTTTCCTGGTTTTTATTATCATATTATATACATATGTATACTTTAGATATGATTAGTGTAATTATGCTTGCTTTTAGTGTGATATAATGGGGATTATTATAAACTGTATTGATTTGTTTTTAAATATGAATGATATAATTATGTAATATACAAGTTCAACAATAGTTTCTAAACAATATAATTATGATAGATTTAACTGTGATGTAAACAGTGATGAAATTTTACTGTTATGAATTTTACTGGTTTATATTATAAAGTGTTGCTAAATTTTTGATGTACGTTTGTATGTTATTTAATGTAATTCTATTTCAACATGTATATTTGTTCTGTAAACTTACATATTTTTTAAAATGTTTATTTGTAATGATTGGTAACCGGCCTTGAGGCTACATTGATAAATATACTATACTATACTGTGCTTTGTGCGATATAGACTCAACAAAACTATGCTCAGATAGAAAAGGAGATGTTTGCGATTGTAGCAGGATGTGAGAAATTTCATGAATACATTTTTGGACAACCAAATGTACTAGTAGAATCAGATCATAAACCATTAGAGTATATATTCAAAAAGCCTTTACACACAGCACCATTAAGATTGCAAAAAATGCTTCTAAGTGTACAGAAGTATTCGCTCGAGGTACAGTACAAGCCAGGAAAAACCTTGGCAGTGGCAGATGCTCTATCCGGGCATTTCTACAAAACACAGATTCAAATGATGATACATTTGAAGTAAATATGATAAATAGGTCGCCAATTTCCGAACAAATGTATTTGAAATTACAGAAAGCTACCAGGGAAGATGACAAACTTCAAGACCTGACTACAATAGTAATGACTGGTTGGCCCGACAACAAACAACAATGTCCTGTATCTGTACACGCATTTTGGTCAGTGCGAGAAACGATTTCATGTTATGATGGTGTTCTCTACAAAGGAGAAAAGGGTGATAGTGCCAAAAAGCAATGCAGAAAGAAATGTTAAACTTGCTACATGCGTCACACATGGGTGTTGAAAAATGTAAAAACAGGGCGTGAGAATGCTTGTTTTGGCCTAACATAAACTCTGACATAGAAAACTTGATAGCAGCATGTAGCATCTGTGCTGATTTCCGTGAGAAAAATGGTAAAGAACCATTAATACCTCACGAAATTCCAGACAGGGCATGGGCCAAAGTTGGAACAGATATGTTCACTATCAAGGCAGACCGTATATTTTGTGTGTGGACTACTTTTCCAAATATCCTGAAGTGCAATGGATAAAGAATGAAACTGCAAAAATTGCATTGGACTCTTAAATCCACGGCAACAAGGCACGGTATCCCAGAAACTGTTGTTTCCGACAACGGACCTTGTTTTGACTGCAAAGAGTTCAGAGATTTTGCAACGTCATGGGGATTCAAGCATGAAACCATATCTCCAGGATTCTCACAGTCGAATGGACAAGCAGAAAATTCAGTAAAAACAGTCAAAAGAATCATGAAAAAGCCCAAAAATGTGAATCAGATCCAGCTGTAGGCCTGATGGAATAATACTAGCGACTCAATACAGGGTCTTGATGCGTCACCAGCTCAACTGTTCTTTAACAGGCAAATCAGAACTTTCATGCCAACCACCACAGCAATGCTGATGCCAGAGGTGAAAACAAATGTTCATGCAAAGCTAAAGTGCGACAAAGGGAACAGAAATTTTATTATGATGTAAGAGTTAATGTTGTAGTTCAGCAATTATAGCAGCGGTTTGCTAGGCAACAGTGAACATGTTACTTCTTTTCAGTTAATAATGTGATTTTTTACTGAATTTAATTCATTGTATGTGTTTGAATATTTCAAGGTATTTGTATTTGTATTTCATTTTCTTGTCCATTTTAAAAATGTGGGAACATTTTATTTAGGAGGGCATATGAAGCGGGACATGTCGTATGCTGGTGGCCGTAGAGCTGTTTGTAGCCCCATCAATATATCAAAAGGTTGTCATTTACATTTCACCATTCATATTGTGCGATGATCCGTGTCTTGTTAGGCAGTACTGCTGTCATTGCAGTATCGGTCTGATAAACCGGATTGTCGTACATTTTTCATCACATTTTGATTCATTATTTCAACATTTCTTCATCTTTCATATTCAGGTAAATGCATTTTATATCCCAAAGGTTTTAATAGTATTATTCTAGTCTATATATGTGTGAAATAGTAAATAGTAATAGTAAATGCTTTTTAGATCATTGTGGATGTTTATTGTATTAATACAGAGTTTGATTTATATATGAATGAAATAGTAAGATCATGTATATTTGGAATAAAAGACATTTTGATTCATTATTTCAACATTTCTTCATCTTTCATATTCAGCATTCGCAGTGACCAGACCTAGCGTTATCAGACCTGTTACATTTGGAACACAACCATTACCATTCTTCTTACTTTCTTTCCGTAGCTGCATTTACCTGAACATGAAAGATGAAGAAATGTTGAAATAATGAATCAAAATGTGATGAAAAAATGTCTAAACGAAATCCATTTTTTTATTTTGTGTACATATCTGCTGTCATTACAAAGTAAATATTTGTTTAGCTGAATAAATGTTGCACACTTGCCTTGGGTTTTGCTTTTGCTTACTAGCCTAGATCTTAAACTTTTTAAATTTGAAATCTGCATCATACTCAAAAGGATCAATATGTGACGAAAGATTAAACTTTTAAAAATTAACCCAGGTGAGTTTGTAATATGAGTTATTTTATCAAATGAGTTCTTTGAGCGTATTATCACGGCGAGCACATTTACAAAGTTCGAGCCTGATGCGTCACAAGAACGAATCCTGATAAACTAATTCATGTAAAACAACAAACCGGGTATTGTATCTATATATTTTTTTACTTAATTACCAGTCAGGAGGCAAAAAACACACTGTTTTAGAATAAACTGGCAACAAAGAATGGTCCAATATTTTATTTACATATCATCGTTCACACATTTAGTTTCATACTGGCATATAAGATACAACATGGGACGACGTACATTGAGCAATAGGCACTCTATGGATAAATGTAACATTGAGTGTAAATGTGTCATGTTTAAAAGGATACTCATCACACGTAGGATATTTAGTGATACGTTTTGTGTCTGATAATTGTTGAAGCTGTATTAAAAGTAGCCCAGCATAGAACTAGCCGTACACAATGTATACCGTCAATACTGATACAGGGTATTTTTACATGGCAATTCTGGAGCATGATAACCAATGCCATGGACATACATCCAAAAGAATCTGATAAAGGCATACTTGCCCATTTAAAAGTTCTACTGTAATTATTATGGACAATTTGAATAAAAAATTCAAATGAATATCATTTATAGTTATTTTGTCATTGCATGACTATGTTATTAAACAGTATAAAACCATTGCATACCTTGCACAAGTTGATACATAAATATCATGGTTTTTCCAAATCCTGTCCTCAGTAATCAGTATGCAAACTGTGTCTTTTCCTGAGAATAAGCTCACCAATGCTTTTGACAGCTCATCTTTGGGTTCAATTATTTTACCCATCTGTTAACATGGGTAAAATACTTTTAAGTCCATCTTCAATTGCCGATCGCAGATCTAACTGCATTGTGTTTTTATCATTTTCACTAGAAATATCAGTACTTCTTGTTACAAGTTCAGCCATTTTCAAATAGTTCAGCAGTGGAATATTTTCTGAAATGTGATTGGTCGATTTTTTCTACCGTGTTTTTCCGGCAATTTTACGAATATTAATGAGGAGGAGGAGTCAAAGAAAATTGACAGTTCAAAAGTCTCTCAACTTTGAGAGGATTTAGCTGATTGGCTAGTTTTCTAGGTCGCACTTGGGATTTCCTCAAGGGCTCAAAAAGCAAGTTTTGAGCATATATATTGAGCCCTTGATATTCAGGGTGAGAATTATATTTTTATTTTGCAAAAATATCATGGATACATGTTCAAAGAAAATTGAGATCAATATAATTCAGATGATTTAGTAACGATATCATGTAAAAAAATTATATTTCAAATTAAGGTGGAGGAGTGTAATATAGTGGACGTTATGTCTGAGTATAGTGATCGCCATGTTTACATATTATATCTGAGTTGAGTGATCGTGAATAAAATAAGTTTGATCACTTCCCGTCTTCTGATTTCCTAAAACACGTGCTCTTTCTAATTAATCAATATATCTCCCTTAGTGAAGTATAGACTACCACACATACAATGGATTAGACGTGACTAAATCATACTACAGTAGCTGCTTCATATCAAAGTTACGTTCTCTGGCAACATCTACAACACCCTGAGCTTCTGCAGATTCTTTCTTACTTTGTTTTGCCTTTTCACTTGGCGAGTACACATGTTTGAATGTTAATAACTTGAAATGAGTAATCGTAGCAGAAATAGACTTTGATTTTTCAAGATATCTTTCTGTTCTAAACTCTTGATATAGCTTTCTCCCATTTTCCATAATCTCCAGCAGATTTCTCCTCACATCTTCTGTTGCTATAGCATTTGACCAGATATTATGCAGTCTCACTTCATCAGAGATTTGAGCTGGATTCTCTCTTTCATGAATAAATGTTAACATTTTTATCAAACGCTCTTCTGTCTGTTTGGTGTAGGATTCACTGAATTCATGATTGGTGCTGCTCTCAGAATATTTTGCTCTAATACTGCAAATATCTATGAAAATTGACAATGTCTAGAACTTCATGGTAGATCAATTCCCATCGGGCAACAAATTCTTTTCTTTTCGTGCTACCAACTACACCCGAATTGGATTTTTCGGATCTATTAATTGCTTGTTCTAAGCATTGGTCAGCAGGAACTGCCTTGAATTTACCTGCAGTACATTTAACAGAAAAGTTTCCTGACATAAAATGGCTATATACTTACGGAGCAGTATCTTCTAAATTCTACATATCTTCCAAGTAAAGGGAACACCATCTTAGGTTATTGGTCCCGTTGAAAACTGCAAATAGGGGCAGTATTTCTCTGATGCTATGCAGATGTAATGACCAGTTACCTTCCTTTACTGACCGCAGTAAGTCCCTTAAAAAGCTTACCATCAAAACAAAGATGTTCCAGTTTTTGAAAGTTTCTGACTTATTTGACATCTCTTCGTTGTATGTGTGAAAGGCAGTGGCCGATCCATCAGAGTGTTGAATAAAGCAGCTCAACAATTCTTTGGTCTTATCTCTGTTCTTTGTAGACACTTGATTTTTCATTTCCTGTAGAAGTTTTAGTTCTTTAAATCTATTTCAGCCATCTGTCGTAAAGAACTCTTCCAGCTGCAGCCTTTCAATACACTCACAAAGAATGAATAGGCCATATAAGGACTTTTTATAATGCTTTCCACTTAGTACCTTGTTGACAACATTAACACCAAAAATATCATTTTTATCCAAATTGCTTCTGCACCACTACATTCTATGTACAGACCTATGCAAGCCTCTACAACTTTTACCATATGAAAAGGCCCAAGACACAGTACTATATTGCTGAATTCTTGGCGATGACACAGCTGTATTTGTTTAGCAATCCTGTATACTCCTTCATCACATGTGATTGCCATTTTACTTTAAGTTAGTTGTGACAGAATACATTGTATTTTTTCATTGCAGAATAGACAATTCTGTATTCTGTTACAGGGTATGACAACACAGGAATGAATCACACGGTCTGAATAGGCAGTTCCCTCCGTCAGATATCAGTGAGTTGAATTCACTCCAGCTTGGCATTTTCTGATTCTCATCCACATTGAAACTTTTAACACCCTCTTCCAAGTCTGTTAAATCTAATCTAGATATCGCCCATGCCAGGTCTTTTTTTTCCAGTACAATACGGTCATCTTCATTAATCTGAAACAAATCATCTACAATGGCATATTCAGTGGGCAAGTCTACACTTTTTCTTATGTGAACATACTCTTTCAATTCTTGGCATAATAATTCTTCATTGAATTGTCTTGTTCCGTGCACAACTTCTGTGCCTGATATATTTGGCTTGTGCAAATGTTTCGCCCCCTTTTCCTGAACTATTACAAACACAGTATCATGTGTACTTTTGAAGTCCTGAAGATGTACCTTCATTATGATCAAAATTGTCAAACATACCCATGGTGTGTATTGTCACAAAATTACATGCATGGTTCATTACAGCTATGTAAAGAAATGTAGACCCATGTGTTTTGAATTTTTTATTTGACATGTTTCAATTAAGTTTGATAAATTGTAGTAAATAACTAATTATATCAAAACTTGGACTATGACAATCTGTAATTATGAATTTTTGGATTTCGTTCTTGGTCCATCATCTTTTCTTGGAACCCGTCATTGTTAACAAAATTAAAGTGTGAAATATTGGTTGGATTTTGGATACTTCTCTTGAAAACTTGTGTTTAACCTAACTTGAGCAATTTTGAAGAAGTCATATCATAAGCTTTGAAATAAAAAGTTAGGCTCATTTGTCATTTTTTTTTCTTGATTTTGAACACTATAAGGGTATGATGAAATCAAAGATGGCGTCCAAAATGGCCGAACGAACACTAAAAATGTGATATCTTTGTCATTATATATGATACAATTTCAAATAAAGTGTCTAAATATATGTTTTTGCAGCCAAGAAAACTAATGGAATCATCAAATTTAAGTTACATGCATGTTTTACCTGTCAAAATTTAAAATGGCGTCCAAAAACGAGCACCCAAAGCCAACAATTTTAGTGTAGGCTCATTTTTCACGCCAAAAACTTATGATTTAGTATGATTTGGTAATAGCAAAAGCACACTTAATTTTGTTATATTATATTATAAAAACAAAAATAGGATGGTATTTTATTATTTAGCCTGAAATCCAAGATGGCCACCACAATAACAACAAAAACTTTCAACTCCCTACTAATCCTTTATTTTTTACACTTTCAGACAAAGAAGTTTTTATTTTCATTACAGGCGCCGCTAGGAATATGATGTATAAATCCAGTCTTTTGCAGCAGCGTTCTCATTAGGTTAAGATTCAACTTGTAAACTTTATGGTGAATGAGAAATCTCTGGACAAATACTTTCTTATTGCACCTGAACTCTCAAATGTACAACATGAATTTGAGAAGCAGTACTGCACTGGCAACCAGGTGAAGAGAACACAGCACCATGAGCTCACAGGAGGAAAGCTGTCCCGGGTAACACAAAATGCAGTGAAACTCAGTGCAGTATTTCACGAGCATGGGAACCCATTTGAGTCCACTGATGAAGATGGGATATACAACCTGCTCACCAAAGAAGTTATGGCTGAAACAGCTACCAAGGATATCATCCAGCGTGATGAGCTTGGACAACAGATGTTTGAAGATTTTGTCAAGGAAAGCCTAACAGAAGGGAAACTCTCTGTCTGGGACAAAATGACGAAAAAGAAACTGAAAACTTTCAAAAGTGCCAATGCAACAACGGACATTAAAATTGGGGACAAGATGGTCAAAATTAAAGAAGAGCGAGGACTCTTGCAACGCTTTATTGTTATTTCCAGAAGCCGACCAGAGTTGGATCTCAAGGAGTGCATTGGAACTTATGAGTTTGGTGTGGTGCCTCGATCCCTGTTTGCTTCAGATGGATCCCTCCTGCTGGCATATGATAAGGCTTCAGTACTTCATCATCTAGAGAAGCTGGATACAACACAGCAGGTCCAAGCTGACAAGGATGGGTCGGCTGGAAATGATCTATCCGATAATCAAGTGATGGAAATACCCTTACAGTTGGCAGACACATCAGTGAAACATGCACATATGGAGCCAACAGATGGGCCATCATCATCCCGAGTGATCATCATTGATGGAATGGCTGTAGTAAATTCAGTTACCAAAACAGAAGAAATGAAAACTTGCCAAGACTTTTCAGGTGCCTTTATCCAGATAGTCTGCAACATGGCAGCGCAGTATGATGAGGTCAGATTGGTATTCGACCGGTACATAAAAACATCACTCAAGGAACAGATGAGAACAAAGAGGACAAAGGGAAAGTCAACATATTACCACGTGAAAGACAACACTTTAATTCAGAATATTTCCCTGACGGACTTTCTCTCAGACATCCGGACCAAAGACGAACTGACCAAGTATTTGGCTGGCAAGATTGTACATCACAGCAAGAGCTCCAGCAACAGATTAAAAAAACTCTTGGTGACATTGGGAACACAAACTGAGGGCAATATTGATGTTCCAGATTCACTCCTCACCCACAGCCAAGAGGAAGCAGACACTTTGCTTGTTTTGCATGCATTAACTGTTTCCAATGATGCAGAGCTGGTTGTCAGTTCACCAGACACGGACGTCTTGCTGTTGCTTGTCTACATGTATCCAAGCCTACCAATATCTACAACTTTCCTTACAGGAAAAGGCAAGACAAAGAGGAACATTTCTGTACAAAGTATATACAGCAACTTGGGATCAAAGCGTGCTTCTGCATTGTTAGGTTTTCATGCTCTGACAGGTTCTGATGTGTCTGGTAGATTTGCTGGCAGAATCAAAGACTCCTGTTTCAAAGCATTCATGCATTGCGATGATGAGATCCTGGATGCGCTAGCAATGCTGGGGAGTGACAATTATCTGACTACTGACACATGTTCTCAGCTGGAACGTTTTGTCTGTATTTTATATCGGTCCAAAATCTACACAAAAGTAAATGAGCTCCGTTGGTTCATTTATTCAAACCGTGCAGCTGAAGCAGAAAACCTTCCACCAACATCTGGTTCACTGGACTTGCACATCCGTCGAGCACACTACATATCTATGATTTGGAGAAAAGCTAATGAAAACCATCCATGTCTCCCAGAACCAGCTGAATATGGTTGGACATTTGATATAGGCTCAAGTCGTTTCTTCCCTGTTCGATGTTTAAATCCACCAGCGCCTGAAGCAGTATTGCAGCTTTTAAAGTGTGGTTGCAAATGTGGATGTGAAGGCAGCAAGTGCAGTTGCCGCAAGAACAAAATCCCATGCACAGAACTTTGTGGCTGCTGGGTGTTAAGTTGCAACAACAAAACTATCCAACCTATGATCAATGAGGACTTTGAAGACTATTTTTTTTTTATTTTCTATTACACACATACATATTATTTTACTTGGTGTCTATTGGTATAACAATGGATCTGATTAGTGTTGAAATGAAACGGAACAGTAATAATAGTTTTCCATCATATGTTTTTTTACTTGCTATTATGTTGTATTGCTATTTATTCTTTGTGATAAATATATCTTTTCAATTCATACTTGTTTCTAATTACTATAATTATCCTATTGGTTTTTATTTTTGCAAATGTATAATAGTAGCCTACAATTTTTCTGCTTGTCGGCAGCCATTTTGAACGCCATTTTGAAATTTGACAGGTAGATCATTCATATAACTTAAATTTGATGATTCCATTAGTTTTCTTGTCTCAAAAAACATATATTTAGACATTTTATTTGTAATTGTATCATATAAACTGACAAAGATATCACATTTTAGTGTTCGTCGGCCATTTTGGACGCCATCTTGGATTTCATACCCTTATAGTGTTCAGAAAAAATGGCACCCTAATTTTTTTTAAAGCTTATGATACCTTCTTTCAAAATCAAGTGAGTTTTTGCTTTTACCAAAAAAAATACACGAAACTTTTTTTCATGACAAATGAGCCGTTTCTATTGTGCTTTTTCTTCGATTCCACAAATTAAGAGATTCCAATGCCTCCTATGGAACAAAGTTCCTGCTATATCCAACACCTAATTATCCAGTGGGCTTAAATCTTCACTGGTGGGTTTGATTTCCAGTTTGTTGTTTTTGCTTGCGGGGGTCATGAATTTTTTTAATTATATTTTCAATCCTATTGGCCATCTTTTTAACAGCGTCTACGGTTCTAATGTGCATGCCACAAGCGTTGATTTTTGTAGCCATATTTCATTCCATGCTTCACTTTTTTCTGCTGTAAAATCATTTGTAAATGATAAATTTAATGATTCCTTTTACCGCATCCATCTCAAAAACATAAAATATCCAACTTACTCCCACTGTGGGATAAACTATGGTTTTCTTTCTTTTTTTTTCCTTATTTTTTGGAGCTTTCTTGGACATATTTGACTTTATTTTGAAAAAAAATTTATTTATTATTTTTAAACATTTGTGTTTACATTGTATTTTAACATGTTAGTTTTTGTATGTAAAATTGTAATGTAAAAATTTTCATGACAAATGATACGACACTTAATAAGCTCAAATGTTAAGCATTATCATTTGAATGAAAAAAGTTATTGAAAAGTGCATTCAAACAGGCATTTGGATCTTTTATTATTGTTAAAATCAGTTTTTTATTTCTCAAAATTTTTTTCAAAGTTTTGGTTTGGGCATAGATTAGAAACAAGAAGAAATGAACAGCAAGCGTAAACTGCTTTCTCATTCAAAAGAAAAAACATGTTCCTTTAAAATAATAATTGGAATCAAATTTGTTTGTTTATCTATTAAATTCATTATTTTCTATATTGGGGTTGACTATTTATTTTAATTTGTAATATACCAAAAAAGGGAGTTGAAAAGGACCAGAAGGTTGTATTTGTTCATCATTTTATCATTTTATGTTTTTATAGTTATTTCTCCTTGAAATGAATTGCTTATTAAAATTTTTAAATGTCACTTTTGAATGTATGATTTATTATACAGAAAGCTGATTGAAGGATTCTATTCATTAGAATACAATTAAAAAGTTTGATTTTTCGTGAGCTGGGACCATTTAATACAATTTAGTACTCTACAGGTAACGAGCATGCAGTCACGTGCCTCACTCCATTTGTCCCGACAGTGTTCATTCCATCTTTTGTAACAATTTATGTGAGTGTGGTCTTGCTTCAAAGACATGGATATTTCAGAACGAGATGCTTTACAATGTTGTCATACAGCCTGTCTATGGCTGATATATATGACAAGCGTTTTTACAATGTAAGAAATCGCACCAGGCAAGTTCGTGAGAAACTGAATGTTTGCAAGTGTCCGGCAAAGTGTTGCCATTGACTCCTGCACTTGAGCACTAGTTGGATGTATCCCATTGGATTTTGCTTGAAGGTATTACCCTTAGATCGATCATGCCCCGACTGTTGACAGCCAGGTGGGAGTTGAACATCGGCTACAAGAGGTAAATGATCAGAGCTGACTATAGCATAATTGACACTCACAGAGTCCACAAGTGCATGTGCACTAGCAGTGCAGATGATATGGTCAATCCAGGATTTGGTTTGATGTGCATCACTCACATATGTGTATGTTTCACTTCCTGACAGCAGCGTGTTGTCGGTGATGAACAAATTCTCCTTAGCACAGAAGTGAGACAACAGTATAGATGCGGAAATGACGATAAGGAAAAATTCAAAATAATGATAGAAATGATTTGATTATTGTTGATATTCCTGTAAATACTATATTTTTTTTCCCAGTGCTTGCGGATATATTTTTATACTTCTCTCTCTCACACACGTCTTTTTAGCAAGCATATTTCTACCAAGTTACCAACGATAGATATAGCTGAAGACAGGTTTTGAAAAACCCTAAGCTTCCATTTGACTATATCAAGTGGCCCTGGCGGGACTCGAACTCAAGACACCAAGGTTGTGAGACCAGAATGATACCATCATCCCAAGCAGCGAGCTGTCAAAAGGTTACTCGGCTGAACCGATGTCTCTGTAACTCCCAGCATACATACTTGGTCTGTTATCATCTCAACCCAGAGGTCGTGGGTTTGAATCCCACTTGAGGACGAAATTTTGGGAAGGGTCTTATTAGCATTTTTAGTGCTTTTGAATGATATATATGTGTTTCCCAGTGGGAGTTCGAGTCCCGCTAGGGCCACTTGATATAGTCAAATGGAAGCTTAGGGTTGTAAAACCTGTCTTCAGCTATATCTATCATTGGTAGAAATATGCTTGCAAAAAAGACGTGTGTGAGAGAGAGAAGTATAAAAACCTGCAAATACTAATGTTGATGATCATCCTTGTCAAGGAAAGCCTTTTAGGGAACTAACTGAAGTGAGTGCTGATAGTCCAAAACCAATTGTTAATGTTAAACATGATGGAAATAAAATTGTTGGTACACCAGTTAAATCTCAACCTCTTAGAAGATCTTCTCATAGTACTAAAGGAATTCCAGCAACTCGTTATGAAGTGTAAATTAAATTTTTGTTTTTTGTGGATTTTCAATTGTGCAATTATTTCAACTATTGTAATTAGAGGGTTAACTTGTGTAATAACATACTGTAATATATATTGTTCAAAGAAAAATTGAGATCAATATAATTCTAGTTTATCAAGATTGTGTAATGAATTATATTTTATTTTGTAAAAATATCATGGATACATGTTCAAAGAAAAATTGAGATCAATATAATTCAGATGATTTAGTAACGGTGTCATGTAAAAAATTATATTTCAAATTAAGGTGGAGGAGTGTAATATAGTGGACGTTATGTCTGAGTATAGTGATGGTCATGTTTACATATTATGTCTGAGTTGAGTGATCGTGAATAACATAGTTTTGATCCGCTTCCGGTCTTGTGATGTCCTAAAACACGTGCTCTTCTAATTAATCAATATATCTCCCTTAGTGAAGTATAGACTACCACACATACAATGGATTAGACGTGACTAAATCATACTACAGTAGCTGCTTCATATCAAAGTTACGTTCTCTGGCAACATCTACAACACCCTGAGCTTCTGCAGATTCTTTCTTACTTTGTTTTGCCTTTTCACTTGGCGAGTACACATGTTTGAATGTTAATAACTTGAAATGAGTAATCGTAGCAGAAATAGACTTTGATTTTTCAAGATATCTTTCTGTTCTAAACTCTTGATATAGCTTTCTCCCATTTTCCATAATCTCCAGCAGATTTCTCCTCACATCTTCTGTTGCTATAGCATTTGACCAGATATTATGCAGTCTCACTTCATCAGAGATTTGAGCTGGATTCTCTCTTTCATGAATAAATGTTAACATTTTTATCAAACGCTCTTCTGTCTGTTTGGTGTAGGATTCACTGAATTCATGATTGGTGCTGCTCTTAGAATATCTTAGTCCAATACCATAAATATCTCTATGAAAATTGACAACGTCTAGAACTTCATGGTAGATCAATTCCCAGCGGGCAACAAATTCTTTTCTTTTCGTGCTACCAATTACACCCGAATTGGATATTTGGGATCTATTAATTGTTTGTTCTAAGCATTGGTCAGCCACCCCAGCACTGTGACATTGATTTATCAATGCCACAGCAAAAATACATAAAGTAACCGGTGTCTGCAGCCAATCAGAGCAAAGCTCATTTGCATACATGCCTTGAAAAATCATTGCACACATTCATGACAAAAAGAGGGCACCACTAGCTGATGTAAGCTTGCCACCATTTCGACCAATCAGGCCTCTGGGATTCCTTTGTTTACAAGTAGCACATTGTTCAAAGATGGCAGATTGCAAATAGCAGCTAGTTGTTTGTATTTTCATCAATCAAAGACACTTCATGGGTGTTAATATTAATGTAATTTATCCATGACCATAATAATAGTAGTACTAGTACTAGGTTAGTTTGGATTGAATAATTATGTGCCAGGATATGAAACTAAGTAGATCAACTGTTTTCCATTTATAAATAGAACTAAGGTGTTGTTTTCATATCCTTAAACAATAAAGTATTGTAGTACTACTACAGTTATTATACTATGTATGATACTGAGGTATCCATAGATCAAAATAATCTTAAATATTTCTAGATGCACACATTATTTACTTTTGAAAATGAAAGTAGGTCACACAAAACTTGTCACAGATTGTATGACATCATCGGGTTTTCCCCATGTCATCTGGGATCCCATCATTACATATATTATGTTAATGACGGCTGTTAGGGTTATGAGACTGGGGCTAAAGAACTAAGTGATGTGCCACTAGTTTTACTGGGTGTGGTCAGCAGGAACTGCCTTGAATTTACCTGCAGTACGTTTAACAGAAAAGTTTCCCGACATAAAATGGCTATATACTTCCGGAGCAGTATCGTCTAAATTCTGCATATCTTCCAAGTAAAGGGAACACCATCATAGGTATTTGGTCCTGTTGAAAACTACAAATAGGAGCAGTATTTCTCTGATGCTATGCAGATGTAATGGCCAGTTACCTTCCTTTACTGACTGCAGTAAGTCCCTTAATAGGCTTACCATCGAAACAAAGATGTTCCAGTATTTGAAGGTTTCTGACTTATTTGACAGTTCTTCTTTGAATGTGTTAAAGACAGTGGCCAATCCATCAGAGTGTTGAATAAAGCAGCTCAACAATTCTTTGGTCTTATCTCTGTTCTGTGTAGACACTTGAATTTTCATTTCCTGTAGAAGTTTTAGTTCTTCTTTAAATCTATTTCTGCCATCTGTCGTAAAGAACTCTTCCACCTGCAGCCTTTCAATACACTCACAAAGAATGAATAGGCCATATAAGGACTTTTTATAATGCTTTCCACTTAGTACCTTGTTGACAACATTAACACCAAAAATATCATTTTTTGTCCAAATTGCTTCTGCAGCTGCACCACTACATTCTATGTACAGACCTATGCAGGCCTCTAGAACTTTTACCATATGAAAAGGCCCAAGACACAGTACTGTATTGCTGAATTCTTGGGGATGACACAGCTGTATTTCTTTAGCAATCATGTATACTCCTTCATCACATGTGATTGCCACTTTACTTTGTTAGTTGTGACAGAATACATTGAAATTTTTTCATTGCAGAATAGACAGTTCTGTATTCTGTTACAGGGTATGGCAACACAGGAATGAATCCCACGGTCTGAATAGGCAGTTCCCCGTGAAATATCAGTGAGTTGAATACACTCCAGCTTGGCATTTTCTGATTCTCATCCACACTGAAACTTTTAACACCCTCTTCCAAGTCTGTTAAATCTAATCTAGATATCGCCCATGCCAGGTCTTTCTTTTCCAGTACAATACGGTCATCTTCATTAATCTGAAACAAATCATCTACAATGGCATATTCAGTGGGCAAGTCTACACTTTTTCTTATGTGAACATACTCTTTCAATTCTTGGCATAATAATTCTTCATTGAATTGTCTTTTTCCGTGCACAACTTCTGTGCCTGATATATTTGGCTTGTGCATATGTTTTGCCCCCTTTTCCTGAACTATTACAAACACAGTATCATGTGTACTTTGAAGTCCTGAAGATGTACCTTCATTATGATCAAAATTGTCAAACATACCCATGGTGTGTATATCTGGGTCAGAGTCGCATGGAAGTGGAACCACGTCTGCACTTACTTTCAGAGTGAATGACCTCAAGTCATTATGATAACGTAAGTGGATGGTGTGGATGATGTGACTGAATACAGTCAGAATTCATCATATCAGTGAAGGATGAAGGATAAATGATACTTGGTACTTGCATAGCATCATTTTCTACTGTGCTTTTTTCTTCGATTCCACAACCAAACCCAGTTCCAATGCCTTCTATCCACAAAGTTCCTGCTATAATTTACACCTTGTTATCCAGTGGGCTTAGATCTTCACAAGGGGTTTGATTTCCCGTTTGTTGTTTTGCTCGCTTTAGATCATTGAATTTTTTTAGTTGTATATTTCAAATCTTCCCATCTTTTTTAACAGCATCTACAGTTCTAATGTGCATGCCACAAGCGTTGATTTTTGTACATATTTCATTCCATGCTTCACTTTTTTTCTGCTTTGTTAAATCATTCGTAAATGATCCACATAATGTTGCTTTCCTCGCATCCACCTCATTAACTAAAATATCCAACTTACTCCCACAGGATAAACCGAGGGTTTCTCTCTTGTTTTTTTTCCTTATTTTGTGGAGCTTTCTTGGACATATTTGACTTTATTTTGAATTTGAATTTCTCTCTGTATTGTATAACGGTTGAAGCAAGCATTTTCATGGACATATGTAAACATTATTTTTAAACAAGATACCAAGTCTTAGTAAACTTTTATGTTCAGTTAATATTTGTTATTGAATGAAAAAAGTTATTGATGCATTCCAATAGATGTGGATTATACAGTATTGTTAAAATCAGTTTCTATTTCTCAAAGATTTTTTTTCCAAAAGATGGTTTGGGCATAGTTCTACCACAATGAAAGAAAGAAACGACAACCATACCATTCAAAGAAAAACATGTTGTTTAAAATAATGATTGGAATCAAATTTGTTTGTTTATCTATTAGAAATTCATTATTTTCTGTAATTGGGGTTGACTAAAATATTTTTAATTTGTAATATATGCAAAAGTATTGAAAAGGGCTGAATGTTGTATTTGTCATCATTTTATAATTTTATGTTTTTATAGTTATTTTAAGGGAAAATGAATCCAACATTAGAATTACAAGTTTTGCAAATGTCACTTCTAAATGCATGATATATGATATAATGAAATAGAGTGAAGAAAGAATTTTTATTCATCAGAATACAATTTAAAAAAAAATAAAGAAATGGCTAGTAAACATTTTCTCAGATGTCTTAAATTATATCAAAATTTATAAAGATTATATTTAACAAATAAAGAAGAAATTTGTACAAAACATTCATTGACTGCAATTTGTTTTTTTTGGGTGGGGTCCTAGGGATGGCGGGCGGCTCTGTTGGCGGCATTCTTGGCACTTCGGGCGCGGTAGAGCAAGTACACCAGGACGACGTTTGACACTAGAAACAGGAGCGCGACCACGGTCACCATGAATGCCGACACCGGCAGTAGCGCCTCCGTGCCATCGTCGTCATCGCCTACAGCAAAGGGCAGACAGACGAGTCATTCTGCGTCAAAAGAGACGCGAACCTCAATCAAGTCGCAACAAAAGGTTTGTTCCGGGCTGAATATTGAATATTTGTAAGCATGCCATACCAGATATTACAACGTTGAAGTCTTCACATTCCTCGCCAGGGAAGAGTTTGCTTCTACTTCCTGACAAAGCTTCGGTCAGTGTGATCACCAGGGCAGCGGGTGATGACTCGGTAACGGGCCAAACTTCAAAGTCCACTATCACACTTCCTTGCCTAGATGAAAAAAATCATATAGAAATATTATCTATGTAAGTAAGGGACATGCAGGACAAAGACTGATCAATTATACCCTGCAGTGTCATTGCATAAGCCTTAACTGGTTGACCACTAGTTGGCCTCAATTTCTGATCTTTGGGCTTTTCTGCTTTTTCTGCTTTTCTGCTGTATAGGCCGACCCCTAATTTGATGGTGGTGTCGCAGGAATATTTACACAGGATTTTCAATGTTTACAGGATACTAAATACTAAAATTTGAAAATGAATCATTTGTCCCATATAACCCCTTGGGCCAGCAAAAAGGGAGTTGGTCACCATTGAACAAAAAAAAATGCCAACATGCATCATTTGATTCTTGTACTCTAAGACATACATGGACATATTTAGAGTTCTTGCTACATTTTGCTACATGATTACAGGGGAGCTTGAAGGACACATTCTCCATTTCAAATGGGGTTATCGTGTTAAATAAGTGGGTTATCCTGTTCAATATACAGTTTATGAATATGAGTTTAAGAATAGGTCGACGCCAATTTTGATGGTGGTGTCACAGGATTTTCCTTCTTGAAAGTGTTGTATTACCAGACGATAAAGCGG
Source organism: Streblospio benedicti (assembly GCA_019095985.1). Classification (NCBI taxonomy): domain Eukaryota; kingdom Metazoa; phylum Annelida; class Polychaeta; order Spionida; family Spionidae; genus Streblospio; species Streblospio benedicti. The sequence goes on from JAGTTF010005904.1 coordinate 67,714, forward strand.
GCCGATAAGTGGTAAGACCACAAAAACAGCGGTGTCTTATTCTTCGTGTCACAACAGACTATCTAATGCATGACTATGCAATTCTCTTTTCTATTGATTTGTAACTAGTGCAATACAATTTTCCTCGTGCCCAAAAGGCTCTAAAAAGCACCCTTATCGATATTGATAGATATGATTTGTCCTACCTTAGATTATAAGGTTCTACTTCAGACATTCCACGGGTATGCTTAAGGTCAAGTCCACACCTATATGTTTGACCATGTGAGGTCAAGTAAAGGTGTGGTTCTATTAACCAGTTCCGGCTAGTTTGTGTGTAGTCTTGTGATACCCTTGAACTGGTTCTGACTGGTTTGGGCTGTGCTCCATATATAAGGAGATGCGTGTATGTATATAGTAGGAGAATGCTTGAATAAATCTTAGAACACAAACTCGTATTTTCGTCCATCATAAGTTCCATGCTTAATCTCCAATGATGAAATTTCATAAGTATGAAATATCACTGCGTGGTGGTAACTATGCATGATGATATCGTTTGTGTGGGTCATAATCGGACTAACCAAAGTAAAGTGTCACCCTGAATATCAAGGGCTCAATATATTGCTCAAAACTTACTTTTGAGCCCTTGAGGAATTCCCAAGTGCAACCTAGAAAACTAGCCAATCAGCGAAATCCTCTCCCAAAATTGGAGAGATATTTGACCTGTCAATTTTCTTTGTCTCCTCCTCATTAATATGCATAAGCCAACTAAGTCATCCTTGGCATTTACACAATGTATTTAAATGATATCCTAACCTTCATATTCATAAACTTGCGATATATTGTCCAATTTTTAGCTTTTAGTGAAAATACTTTTCAAATACTCTCTTAAAAACCATCACTTTGTTTTAAGATTAATGAGAAGAAAATATGCAAAACGCAACAACCAATGAGAGCTCTTGAAATGTAGTTCAAATAGAGGTCGATTTTACCTAATGCATTATAATTATTTTGACCTAAATACTAAGCATTGGGAGGTCCATAGAGGTTCCTGCCAAACCAGGAACCGGTATCACATAGAGTGTAAAGTGTGTTCTGCATGCAGTCTTCTTATTTATAAATTAATGGTAAAAGAACATCCACGTCCATGATATTGACTTGTAACAATCAAGTTTACCTGAAGGCTGTCACCTTGCATGCGCCAGCATCAGGTAGTTCCTCGATAATCTGTGGCAATGAAAGCACTGAATGAATGATTATTTATTTAGAGCAGAGAAACTAGTTCGTATGTAGCAAATATTAACTGATTAATGAAAATAGTGTGCAGCATTTATGTTTGAATATCAGATATATCAGAGGCTTGTGTAAAATAAAAATATGCAATTGCAATGTAACTTACTGCATTACAAAAAGCATCCGATAGACTTTTGAAAGCAGGGGATTGAGGATCAGAAAGATCATCGTTCCAGGGCACTGTCGTAAACGTTATGCTGCCTTTCACCTTTGGCTTGTCTGGCAATAAGAAAAAAGTGAGTGTTAGATCTCGATAAATTAGATGAATATAACAAAGGTCCCATGCACTGTAATGTTTTATGCAGTACACCCTTGCCTTAAAGTCACGTATCTATTGAAACCACCTATTTAGATAGACCATTTGACGCTGTGGTGTATCGCGTTTCTGCATACAACTGTGTTTTTAACTTTTGCCGGCTGCCATTTTGTATAAATTGGGAAGCCCAGAACATTTTATTTTACTTTTCTAATGTTTAGTTGATATAGATGATTCTCATAAACATTGGTGTAACTTGATTTCAGAATTTCTCTCAATTTTTTAAGAAGTGAAATTTAAAAAAAAAAAGTTTTTAAAAGGCATTTTTTGTGAAATAATGACCACATCTTTAGGTACATACACTGAACCGCTGATGGTGTGTCATTAGATAGAAACACATCTCTTGTATAGAGGAGATATTTCTTTAAATTGCCCCAGCCTTAGAATTTTTGAATATATCCTTTTAATGCAAAAATAGTAATTTCAAAGATGATTCTTGCTTTTATGACAGATATTACAAAATGGCCTTTCCACAGCTCATTAGTAGTTCATGATGTGTGTGAATATTCATGAAGGAGATTCCGGACTACTTTGGGTAGGCTTTTGTCTCCAGAAATCATCACATCTTCTGGATCAAAGAATGTAACAAAAATTATATCCATTACGAGAAGTTGATTCAAGGAACAAGCACATATCTTTAACTTTGTTTAGTATGTAAAGAGCAATAAAAAATTGGAGGATGATAATTATCAAATCCAACAGATCATCAGACAAAGCAATATGTGATTCTGTGAAATGTTGGTAGCCTCCCATTAGACTTTATTAATGCCTCACTACACAGTAAATGTCCTACGGTTGTGGCTTTTCTGTATTATTCAAGTGAAATAGTCTGGGGGATTATTAAAACCATTAAGTAGTACAAGGAAATACAGTAAAATCTATCCTATGTGGAGACCTTTGTAAAAAAATAAAATCGTCCATGTAAGGCAGATGTCCTTAACAGAGAGGTTTTCAATATGACATTGAATTAATTGGAGAAGAGAAATGTGTCTATACAATACGGGTCTCCTAAATAAACAGGTGCCTACATAGACAGGTTTCACTGTACACCGGACCTCATTCCAACAAGTATTACTGCGTATTAATTTCATGATATCTGAAGATTTCAAGAAATTGCATGAATAGTTTTCTGTAAAATTAACATTCTATAAATAGAAGTGTTAGCTACAGTTATGATCCAATCAATGGAATAAGCATAAACTTGGTAAAATCTTGTACCTATTGTAATAATGTTCATGATATGATGTTAGAAAATTTTCATCAATTGCTTGAATACAAGGCCACAAAATGAAAAAAGAAGGCTGGGGCGACGTTGATAAATAATCTAAGTTAGAACCACAGGATTTACAGTAGTGACATGTGGCTGACTGTTTTTATTTATGTACCTTAAGATAAACCTATATTTCTTAACATTTTGTGTTTAAAAAATATATATGTATAAACGTTTTTTTGAAACCAAAATTGTTTATGTGGTGGGGCTATTTTTTGTAAATGAATGGAGTAAAAATCATGATTATGAAATTTTTTTCCCTAATTGATGAAAATGTATTAGGCTTCCCTCGCAATGCATTTTGCAGCCAGTATGCATTTGCAAACAAATGGGTGTATAGACGATGATTACTATCATAGAACCACATTGCAACACCAGGTGGCTACATACAATTGCATTCTGGGAATAGTTTTGATAGTCTTTGTCATTTCCTCCTGCTATGCTGTAGTATCAGAGTCTGGTTGTTTGAGACTAACAGGTATGCATGCCGCCTGCAGAGCCAATGGTACAACGATTTTAGCAACTATTTCAATACAGATTTACACACGTCCCTGGCAACGATGATAACTTAACCTCAAACTGATGTACTATTTTAGTAAACATACATATAGACAGTTGGCTGTTGTGAAGATGCGATACACATCACATCAACTTCGCTTCATTGCTATGTAGTCTAAAAATTCAAAACTCATATTCTTTGGCAGAAAAATCATGATTAAATAAAATGGGGCTATACATCTAGTGACATTAGAAGTAACTTGAAAATAAAAGCTGTATCATTAAACTGGAATGGCAATAGTGTAACCATTACATCATTGATCTAATATAATTCTATATTGTCAATTTTCTCATATGGAAAAGTATTTTTCGTATCCAAAATATTATTTTAATTGCCACGGGAGAACTATACGCCTTATACGAAGATTATCTCTGTACTTTTGCAGTAATAGGAAAGTCTTAAACACATTTACAAAATATATAGATTTTGACATAATGTACTAAAAAGAAGTAGCGCACAGCTCCAATAGGGGTTTTTAAGGGAGAGGCTGGTATTTTGTGCAAACTATATCAATTTATGAACATACAGTTGGTTTATACATTTCAAAAAATAATTATTTCATATTTCAAACATTATTTTCATGGTGTATGAACAAGAAGGTGGATATTACTAAGCAAAGTCTAAGTCACCAGCGTTTGCTATCTCTGCTGTGGGTCCCACAGTGGCAGCCTCCCCGTCCTGCTCTGCTGCAGGTCCCACAGTGGCAGCCTCCCCGTCCTGCTCTGCTGCGGGTCCCACAGTGGCAGCCTCCCCGTCCTGCTCTGCTGCGCATCCCACAGTGGCAGCCTCCCCGTCCTGCTCAGCTGCAGGTCCCCTGTCCTGCTCGTCCTGCTCGCAGTACGGCATGGGGCTGTTGTTGGTGCAGTTGCACAGACAGCTCTCCGGGTCTCTGCTGGCACCGCCGACGCACCGGGGCGCCTGGTCGCAGCGATCCACGCCGCGCACACACAGCTTATTGTCGCACGCTCTGCAACGTGATATAAACCAGGCTGAAGTAGACTATCCGTCAAACCACCCAGAAGGAAGGATGCCAATACTAGATTTATCTGTGGAAATGAAAGACAATGAAATCCTCTACAGATTTTATAGAAAAAGCATGGTAAATCATTATGTACTCATGAACATATCAGCCATGCCAAGAAAAATGAAAAGAATCTGTTTAGTAGAGGAGGTAGTTAGGATCTTACGAAATACGAGCAGGAAACACAGCAACACTATCAGAAATGATTTTTTCAGTGAGTTTAGCTTGCGTATGAAAAGTAATGGCTACATTCCTAAATTCTGTCTTGAAGTCATCAAAAGTGGATTAGAGACATATAAAAGAGTTGCAGAGGCATGAGAATGGAACATGCCCACTCTACAGACCTAAGCGATATAATGAAATGAAAAGAATAATAAAGAAGATGAAAAGGTCAGCCTGGTACAAACCACAGGACAGTGTGTTGTTTGTACCTCCCACCCCTAATAGCACCCTTGCTGAAACCATAAAGATGCTAACGATATTAAAGTGAAAGTTGTAGAAACAGTGGGTAGGAAAAATACAGACTATGTTGCCACAGCTTCAAAAACCTGATACATACGGTAGACAGGAATGCACGTTACACCATAATGGAGGGAGGTGCGATTGTGATAGGGAGGGGGGAGTATACATGGGACAGTGTGAGGGATGCAAGAACCATGGAATAGTCAGCAAATACATAGGTAAAACGAGCATATCTTTATTCGTTAGAGGAAAACAACATAAAACAGCCATAAGACAAAACAATAGTAACAATGCAAACAACGAAACATATCAGTGAGCACCACTCTAGTGAAACCATAGGACAAGGGCGTATTGACGTCCCTAACACCGTACATAATAGTGACAATAAACCACGTAATCCATTTAATTCTAACACTCAATCCAAATATTCAGTGCAAACGCCAAAGCCGCCGGTCACAGAACCTGCCTCTCCACCTATCACAAAAGCAAATAACCATGAAATGACCGACAGTAAAGTTTATGAAACCCACTCCCAAGTCACAGAACCGGCCTCTACACCTATCAATAATGTAAATAACCATAATAATATGATTATAATAATAATATGATTTCATACAGGCAATGCTGATTTCTGAGCATGTTGGGAGCAAGTCCATTCATGATTCTCTCAGGATGTTTAACCTCTGACTCCTGCTAGCCACCGATATCAGCAACCCCGGTTCTTTTAGTGATACAAGTTATTGCAGACTTGGCCAATATCCAGCCATACACCTTACACTAAAGCTTATCACCATAGGAATGTGTTAGATATCCAAATACTCCATATGCAGTGACTGATTCATAAACGTGATTTTTGTATAATTATTGTGACACTATTACTACTATCATCATGGACCCCAATGATTCTCTATGGTAAAAGACTCCCCTCAATACCCCCCGCATCCCCTTAACCCTCCAGCGGTACCCCCACCCCGCAGGTGCCAACACACAACCGACCAGCTGGCATCACCCATCACCAGAGATCAAATGCTAAACCAGAAACAAAGAAAACCACACCCCTTGCCACATGCAACCTTTTGATATCCACCATATGACAGGACTGATATATCATGGTAAAGCTTATGAGTCTAAATCATGCTATAAGTCTATTCACTGCCGCAAGGCTTATCACAGTTAGTAGCCGTCAGCTGTGTTAGTCTAAAGGAGACGGCATATAGATGAGTGAGGATGATTGTAGGATTCAGTTAATAAATAGAAACCTAACCCTACACATGGTGTTTCTACTACTTTATGTCTTAGAGTAAAACCACTCAAGACATAGCGCAGCGGTAAAGTGGGCAGCACTGTTGGAAAAGTGCAGCGTCGGTTTGAATCCGTGGGTTCAAATCCTGTATTGGCTTCGAGGTGTCAATGTTCCTGATAGACCGAACAGTTATATCTTCTATATAATTCTTTGGGCAAAAAACCTTTGTATCAAAATAAGAAAATAGCTCACCAATCTGTATGTGACGTGTTCAGTGGATAGTGTGTCGGTGATTAAATGTCAGAATGACGTTGTTCCATGTTCGAGCCCCACACATGCTGACGCCGCACATAGTACAATATCATCTTTTTTATCTAAATTCATTGCACATCGATAATTTAGTTTTATTTCACTGCTTTTATAGAAACTATTGTGCAACATTGTAATTAACTCATAGTCTACCGCCGATTTCATTGGTTGGACAGAAAAATACACGATACCGATTTGACAGTTTTAGGTTAGAGACAATAACTTTTCTCTAGCCTCCGTAAATAGTAATTTCTTTACATAAGTTTACATGTGTGTTCAGGATCGTATCAGCATTCTTATTTTAAGCAAATGGTAATGGAACTATGGTCGCATTTCTCTAGAATATTTTCTGAACATCGAGCTTGTCCGGCCCTCGATTCAAAATGACTGCACAGAGCTGTCATTTTAAGAACTCTAGCTTTATCACTTCCCGTCATCGTACGATAATATTATTGCTTGTGGCTATTAAAAAACGCATGTAGAGAACAAAAAAATGTATGGCAATAATTACATTGGAGGGCATCTAATACGTAGCAGTCTCCCAACTTTTAATTTCATATGCTCTGAGGTGAAAAACATCAACAATGTCACAGAATGTAAGTTTGTATTGGGTTCCATTATATAAACATACTGAAATTATATAGATACCTATAGGAACCAGTCATTTTTTGTCTTTGGCAAGACTTTCGCTCTTATCGCAAGAGCTTCGTCGGGCCTAATGAAATGATCCTCTCACTGGGTCACATGACCACCACGGATTTGGCGATCATGTGACAGCAGAGATGTGTACAAGTCAATGCTACCTTCTCCCAAGGACAAGTCTCCAGATAGTGCCAAATGTGGCATCATCTATGAGGTCAACTGCCCTCAGTGTCAGGAGACGTATGTTGGTGAGACAGGCAGGAGCCTGAACACCAGAGTCAAGGAACACTTAAACCCGAAACGGGTTCCTACAGCAATTCGGGACCATATCAAAGATACAGGACACATGATCAGCCCCAGTGACTTTAAAGTAGTAGCACGCGAGGAAATGGAGTTGCGCAGGAAGATCCGTGAGGCCATCGAAATCCGAGAGCGCCGACCCCGGATGAACCGCGACACCGGCTATGACCTGCCCCCCCCCCCCCGTGTACACATCTCTGCTGTCACATGATCGCCAAATCCGTGGTGGTCATGTGACCCAGTGAGAGGATCATTTCATTAGGCCCGACGAAGCTCTTGCGATAAGAGCAAAAGTCTTGCGAAAGACAAAAAGTGACTAGTTGCTATAGGTATCTATATAATTTCAGTATCAACAATGTCGTCATGAGTGAGTTTGCACACTTCGACATGAAATATCGGAACATACACAGTGCCAGTTGAACTGTCGTTCAGTAGATCCTCAAACAATCGGTTTATGTAGCATCCGCTGTGTGAATTTGAGTTGGTTAGTGTTGTATCTTGGGTATTAATGTGCTAATTTGTAATGATACAAGAACGCTGGTGAACATGAAGAACGCTAGTTTATTGAATCCAAACTACAACTGGACAGAACATTTCCGTCTCGATGTACAATGGTTATTAAGGTGGAAATGTACACTGCTTATTAAGGTGAAAGAGTACTCAATATATAACATCCTTCCCTCTAATAAAAAAATTGTGAAATGTAAAATTTTTAAATGTACAACATCATTTTATGGAATATCAAGCAAAATTGTAAGAATTACATTTGTAATGCCTTAAAAACTATGAATTAAACAAAATCTTAATTAACCCACTTGAATAATATTTTTTTTAAACCAACACATATTTTAGGATTAACTTACAAAGAATACTAATCATTTTGTAATAAAGATTTGAACTATTCCAACTTGCAAATAACGTTAAGTTCTACAAAGTTCAATTTCCAACACAAGTCAAATATCCTATAATCACTCAATTCATTTTCCAATTTGAAAATCCTTAAATTTGCAAGCCACTGTTTTCCTATTTGTTCTAACAGGATAGCGCGGTTCTACAGGTGGGACCGCAGCTTGAGGCACAGTTGGTGTTGGTTCAGGTGATGGCTGACCAGAAGTTTCTTCAGAAGCTGCTGTTGATTCTGGTGGAGGGTTTGGTGCAGATTGTATACTAGGCATGTTCATATAGGATGGTAGCGGTATAGAAGTAGGTCTAGTAGGAATTTCTTGGATGTTTGATTGAATAGTCTGTGAATTTTCTGAGTTTATTTTAGCTGAACTTTTAACAATTTGATCGATGTGCCATTAGGGTTCTACAACCACGCTGTGCAGTTCTGTCTGTGATAGTCTGTTGATTTCTTTCTACCTGTGATCTCACAGAGGGTAACATTCGGTCTAATTTGGTTCTTAGTCTCCCGCCCAAAAATAGTACAGCTGGAATTTCTCCTGTTGTGGTATGAGGAGTATTACGATGAATAAGTAGGTAGTTAGCAATCACCTTGTCAACATTGTTTTACTTTCTTTAGCTTGTTTAATAGCAGTTTTCAATAACTTCACTACAATTTCAGCCAGTCCATTTGTGGATGGTTTATGTACTGAGGATGTTCTGTGGATTACATTGTTTTTCTGGCAAAATTGTTGAAATTCTTGTGAGCGAAATTGCGGTCCATTATCTGAGACAACATATTCAGGTATTGCATATCTGCTAAATAGTTCCCTCATTACTTTTATTGTGGCAGCGGAGGTAGTGCTTCTCATTTTACAAATTTCAGGAAACTTACTATATGCATCTACAACAATAAGGTATGTTTCACCTTCTACAGGACCAGCAAAATCTACATGTATTCTTGACCATGGTTTTGTAGGGTACAACCAGGAATGTACAATAGCTTTTGGTCACATCCTGCCATCCTGTGTGACGTCAGCTTGAAAAAAGACTGTCTGACAGACAAGGTCGAAAATATTTGCTAAGGTATAAAATGTGTGGGTTTTTCAAAAATAAATGTTGTCATAGCAGAAAGAAACCCAATGAATCTATTCCATTCACTTCAGGTGTAAATTAGTCGCATGAAATGGTTTGCTGATGCGCAAACAAACGATCTTCCAAATGATAGTAAAATTATGTCAATACCCTGATTATTTGACACACAATTTACATTGGTATGTAAAGTTTATTTGCTTTAGTTTGACAGACATGATTATCAGTCCTGATACAACATATTTTTACAAGGCAGTTTTGGAGGTCGATATCGACTGAAAATACATGCAAAAGACTGACATACAGGATTATCACGTGAGTAATGGCTGTTGTTCTGCCATGAAAAGTTGGTTTATTTAGAGGGTGATTTTGCTGTGAAAAAGTCGGAGTAGACTCCGATATGGCAGACCATGATGCTATAATCTACTGTTTTTACAAGAAGTCTAAACTGAATAATCCGGTCTAAACTTGTATAACTGTTTGCTGTTAATGGTCCCTTAATCATTTATTCATCATTGGTATTAATTCCCAGAACATACAAAACAACATTAGCATTAACATGACATTAACTGAAACTAACTGACCTGCTGAGCTGTGGGCAGCGTGAGCACGAAGCACCCTTCATGAACGGCGGCTCCGAAGTCAATCGCCCGCCCTGCCCTAAAAGTGGAACCATAGCCGTAAGGCGCTGAAAGTGTCATCAAGCTATCAGTTTTAAATTTTACATACTTGTCTTACATATGAATGGGTTAACCTCCTCCACCCCCTTAGTACTAACTAACAGAACTATCCAACTTTCCTTCCCATATATTGCTCAAATGTGAAAGTTATGCTGACCGAAAACCCCAGTTATGGAATGGCCTCATTCAATCATGTCCCAGAGCACTTCAAGTGTCTCTAAATTCCGTGAATGATGATGATAGAATAAAATAAAAATATAAATGGTTTCCATGCTCGGTACAAAAATGAATGGGACGCAGACGTACACCTATGCTATAATTTATATAAATACATTGCTACAAAAGATCTACCAGAGTGAAGTGAAAGATATTGTATCTTTCATGTCATGCTAATTAAGTTATGTATTTTAGCATACTGGTGATACTTTGCATGTAAATATGTATTTTGTTATTTCTTGTATATACAATACAATGCAGCACTGATCGTCACCACCCACTTGGTCGGTAGTGGCACACAACGATGGTGCCCTCACAGTATTCAAAGGAGGAGGTGTCATTCTTGCAATCGGGGACACTGCATCCAAACTCCTTTTCACCACGTTCGTTCTTGTAGATGCCTTTTGGACACCAGGCGACGCCGCAGCCCACCCGGCTGCAAGCAGGAAACACATGGCTTAGTCTCATGTGGCTGTTTACTGCTGATACGGCTGGTCAATGGTGTTCAGGCGACATTTGAACATGTGATCGTCACAATGAAGAGGTCTAATAAAACAGCCTGTGTGCTGGACTCACATTGAGTTGTGCCACACGACTGCGGTGTAGTCATCACACGGTTTTAGTGTGCACTTCATCTCGTCATAGTTGTAGCCTTTGATCTCGCTGTGCCAATCATCCACAATCATATCGTAGAAGAGAATCCATTGCCAGTGATAATGGATCCAGATGTTCTGTCCTGATTCCGTGGTGTCGCTGCGGTAGGACTTGCAGTGGTTGGCCCAATATTGCGCTGTAACAAAACACCACGCCGACTGGTCAGTCATTTACATGCTATTTGGACAGACATGAAATGTCGTCAGTGAAATGTTAAACATGTGAGTTGATCCTGACTTGTTGACTGCAGAGTGATAACTACCCCTTTAACTTCCAGTGTCTTTATCGTTCACTTGTATTCTTCATTCATGCATCAATCACATACATACATACATATAACAGACAATAGCTACATCAGCCTATCATAATGAAACTGCCGTGTACTCTATACCTCGGACATAGTGACAATTAGTACTAGACGCATTGTTACTGCTGCGTGGTGGTTATATACAGACACCAGACATGCTGACATGATTGTCTCCATGTTCACCTTGAACCATATGATCACAGAACGTGACTTACATACATGCTTCATGATTAAGTATGTTTCACCGTGATCTACATACTGAGGCTAACAACATGTCATATCACTGGACACAAGTGTACACAGCTGTACGAGGTGCACTACCAATCGAACCGCGTAACATGAACCTCACCCCAACACAAGTGTCACATCCGTCAAAAGTTACGGGGTTTGTTGGTGGACGCCTGCGGAGAAAATCTTAAATGTGGAAACAGGGCGGCTAGAGGATACTGATGGCCAATGCCACAATACACAAGCGTGAAAGTGGCTGGCGGCTTTCTATGATAAATATAGTCAAATGGCACTGTCCAGCTATACTGCAGGATAGTGGTGGAACCTGAACACTGTACAAGAATGGACATCTCATGGCAACTCAAGTGCTAACACCGACCTTCTCGCTCGAGCTCCGTATCGTACATCATATAGTGCATGTTGGACGCGCCCGCCTCCCGCCGCCAGTGGTTATGTCTGTTTGTCACTTCCTTGCGACCTTTCTGGGTCATGACCGGGACAGCTGCAACGAATGAAACATTGTCATATTATGAATTTATGAGAATATTGCATATTCAGTAAAGAATTACAAGATGGCCTTTTTTAGCACAGATTATTATTATTTTGTTTGAAACTGTAATTATGTGAAGTAGAATTTCTAAATTGATAATCCAACAATACCTTTACTCCAAAAACTTGATTAAATAGTAATATTGAGAAAATAAAATGTGAATTAATTTGTTTACGTGAAGGCTGTTTTCTCCATTTTTAATTTAGAGTCAATATTTGGTGGTATACCTAAAATAAAGAATTTAATATTCTTAAAATTAATAATGATAATAATAATTTATTTTTATAGTATCAAATCACAATCATAAATGACATTTAGTGCTCAAGATATTTTACAAGAAACATATCTAATACAATTTTACAGTTACAGTTACAAACTTATATACATGTATATACATTACTATTATATTGCAAGCAATAATGATTTGTAATTTTAATGTCTTTTGATGTCTATTTACTTAATTCATACAAGAGTCACTGAGGATATGCTAAGGTGAATAAGTGAGTTTTAAGATCAGTCTTGAATTGTTCGGGGTCACTTGAGCTATGCAGCCAATCTGGTAGTACATTCCAGAGTCGGGGAGCAGCAGATGAAAACGATCTTTCCCAAAATGTTTTAAGGTTGACTTTGTAGTGTTTTAGCAGGTTAGTATTACTTGATCGCAAGGCTCTTGTTGGAACATATCTATCAAATAAGGATGACAGATATTCTGGTGCCTTGCCTTGCAAACACTTGAAAACTGTCAAGCAGATCTTATACACTGTTCTATATTTTATAGGAAGCCAATGCAACCGCTTCAGTATGGGAGTTATGTGTTCGTGTCTTTTTGTTCTTGTAACAATACGAGCAGCACTGTTCCAAACTAATTGCAGTTTATGCAAAGTCTGGTCACTCAATCCATACAGAATGCTATTGCAGCTATCCAGTCATGATGTAACAAATGAATGGACCAATGTTTTTGTTGCCTCTTCTGTCAGATTTGGACGGATCCGTGCAATGCTCCTGAGATGTCCATAGCATGCCTTGAATATGTTGTTGACATGGGGGATCATGCTGAGTTCAGCGTCAACAATGACCCCAATGTTTTTTGCAGAACAAGTAGGTTTAATCACTGAAGCACCCAGGCACGAAGTATTAGGTTCAGGAATTTGCTTCAGTGACGCTGATCTTCCAATGAGTAGATACTCAGTCTTGTCTTCATTGAGTTTCAGATGGTTCAACCACATCCACTCCTTTATCTCCTCCAAACATTTCCCCATCTTCCTTGCAGCTTCATTAAAATTGTCACTGTCAAAACCAAGATACAACTGGGTGTCATCTGCATACCTGTGAATGTTAATCTGATGCTTGTGAGCAATATCAAAAATGGGAGAGCTGTATGTTAAGTATTCTGATGGCCCTACTTTTGAACCTTGTGGTAATCCTACAGTGAGAGATGTAGGCTGACAATGTTGGAGAAGACAGCCCTGTCTATTGTAAATCAACCCAAAATTTCAGGCGAAATAAGTTCACCGCCAAAAAAAGACAACGGTACATAATCTGTTCTAGGTTGTTCACAGAAATACGGTGCCGTAATTATTTGGTGGGTTGACGTATGAAAACATGCATGGAGCGCACTGCGTTTTACGCTAGTTGCCAGTTTTTCCTCCATGATAACAAACCTATACAAACTGTATATTTGAGTGATGATCTCAATTCTTCACATATTTGGATATCCATGGGACCATGCCTATCTTCGTTGATTCATTGTGTGAAACCAACCAAATGTTTATCAAAACAACATTGGCAATTAAATAGAAACTTAATATGTACTTGCTCGGCAGTAATTTCTATGTAAATATTTATTTGGCTCATTGGCCCAGTTCAATCTACTGCCACTAAAAGGTGCTCAGTTGGCCCACGGCTTATACCATGAACATGAACTGTGAATGGGAAAGCCGTGAACCCCACGATGCTGGATCTTGAATGTTGGGCTACCTGATTTTCACACGGGCTATCTTTCATACTTCGTGTATAAACATATTCTTAACATATCATTTGTTAGATTCTACACTTACTCTAGTACTAGAACTTCTTTTGAATATGCCTGAATTCATAAGATTTTATAACTGAATATTTTCTATGACTGTTCTTTTTGAATGCAGAAAATAAATAAACGTAACACATTTAAAGTGATGTTTATGAAACTTTGGAAATAATCATGCAACATCTTCATATTTATATGTGTTGCATTTGGATGCGAGTTGATTGTATGTTTAAGTGTATCCAGCGCAGTAAATATTATAGTGTTGACAACGGCTTACGTTCTGACATTGTTACATTGTGTGAAAGAAGTGGCTCAGATTACGCCCGGTGAGCCTGTAGGATGCAGCTGTATGTATAGTGGTGTGCGTGGCTCCGTGTATAAGCAGGCTATGACTGATTAAGGCTGCGAACCAAGGTATGTGTACTGTGTCTGGGGGAATTAGTGTAGTGGTTAGCACGTCCGCCCATGACATATGACTGGTCTGAATCATGGACGGAAGGCTGTGAGTTCGATTCCATGACCTTCCAAAAACACCTTTACATAGCCTTCCCGATTATTTCACAATTGCACTATTGCATCCCCGTTACGTAGTGGGAAGACTTTTACGTTTAACGTTGACAGGATAATATGACCTTTGTTTCAAAGTTAGACAAGCCCAAATCATCAGCACACTTTGAAAAACACAAAGTATGATCTATCATAGCTTTTAGAAACCTCAATACATGTTTAATTGCTATCCAGTGATCTTTGTTTGGATTTTGAGAAAATTGCGACAATCTTGATACAATGAAAGCTATATCTGGCCGTGTACATATCATAAGGTAATTAAGATGGCCAATGGCCTGTCTATAAATGGATGGATCAAAAGATTCTGACTTTTCAGAAAATACTAGTTTTGGTTTGCATGGTGTATATTTAGGCTTGCAATCAGTCATGCCAATTTCTTCCAAAATGTTGAGAATATATTTCTTTTGATTCATCTTAATTTTGTCACTTTCCTGTTTAAAATCAATTCCAAGAAGGCAAGATATTGTACCCAAATCTTTCATTTCAAATCAGTCCATTAAATCATTTTTAGTAGCGACCAAAATATCTTTATTGGCTGTAGCCACAATTAAATCATCAACCCATGTAATCAGTATTATCATATTACTACCTTCACCTTTAATTTATAAACAAGGATCAACATTACTTCTCTTAAAACCTATTTCACAAAGGAACTTATTGAGAACAGCATTTCAGTTACCTCCACTATGTTTCAATCTGTATAAGGATTTATTTAATTTATAAACTAGTTTGGTACCATCCTTTGCCATCACATTGTATTCTTCAGCTTGTTCCATGTACACATCACGGTCAATGTCCGCATTCAGGTAGGCATTTTTCAAGTCCATTTGATGCACCAACATATCTCTTTGTGCAGCAATGCTCATTAACACATAAATTGTAGTTAATTTTACAGTTGGCACGTATGTTTCTTCATAATCTACACCATATTCTTGACTGTAGCCTTTTGCCACGTATCTAGCTTTGTACAATTTACGTTCATCATTTTCCTTTATAGTATATACCCATCTACCTCCCACTGCTTTTGCACCTTCCGGTAAACGTGTCATTTGCTTTCAAAGCATCCATTTCTTCATCCATGGCTTTCTGCCACTCGTGTGACTCCGGGTATGACACATCGTCATATATCACGGCTATATACGCAGTATATAGTTGATATGATCAAGGACTTGTAAAGGCAGTGTGAATGATCAACCCGTGAAAGCCGACGATGTGTATGACATCGCTTCCCTGTAATTTAATGGGTTACCAAGCATTGCTTCGTAGAAATAATCTACACTTACATATGTTTTCAGAGATTCATCAATTTGATCTCCCATTAGATAATCATCATACCGCTTATGAATTTTCACATTTATACATGGGCGTATATAATCATTTACATCATGTACATTTATGTGTTCATCATTCACGGAGTCATCTACATTTTATTTTGAACATGTTCTTTTTTTTCATTTACATTTTCATTTTGAAGATTTTCGTTTGTTTCATATACATTTTGATTTTGAGCATTTACATAACTCTCACACAATTCATCATCATACTCATTTACCTATGGAACCTAACCTTTACCACATCCATTAATGAATTTCACACATCTATATTTTTAATTGTATGCAATTCTGGGTGATATACGAGGTAAGCAGGGCTTTCCTTGTCATAACCTACAGATTTACCTTTCACACCTCGTGGATCTAATTTACCCAATGGTTTGTTCCCATAAACATAGCAATCACTTTCAAAAATTTGTTTTTCATTTGTAAATATAAAGAATGAAGTTTGTTTCAAACGGGGACTGTAGCATCGATTTCTAATGTATGCTGACGCCATAACAGCGTATGTCCACAGGTATCTGGCTAGACCTGATTCTGCTATCATGCACCTTGCCATTTCAAAGAGCGTCCTCCAGCTCCTCTCCACAATTCCATGTTGATATGGGCTGGCAAGGCAAGATTTTTCATGTTTGTTTACATTATTGACCAATACTTCTTGAAACCCTTTACATGTAAACTCAGTGCGATTATCGCTATGAAGGCATTTCACTTTGCCATACGGTGCACAATCTGCTAAGGACTTTTTCAAAGCTTTAAAGGCATCATTTTTGCTTTTAAGGAAACAAACAAACACAATACCCGAATAGTCATCAGTAAAAACAATACAATACTTGAACCCTTCCTTTGCAACAGGGTCTATAGGACCGCACAAATCTGTATGAATTATTAGCTTATTACAAGTTTCACAACAGAATTTTTCCTTTCTAGTAATCTTCATACCCGTAACTAAAGTTTCTAATTTTAAAATGCCAGGAATGTTACTGTGCTCCATAACTTTGTGCCATGTTTGTAAATCCCTCAAATTATTTACAATGTCATTTGAAGCGGAAGCAAAATAATACAATCTATCATCCTGTATGATAGGAAATTTTGTCCCATCATGAGCTACCAGTTCCGCATTACCTGGTTTGAAGATTACTGTTGCACCATGTTCTGTAGCTGCACACACAGAAAAAATATGTTAGTTGGGCAATTTGGGATGATATCTGGCAATTTCTATCACTACTATCACAAATTTGCATAACAGCATCTCCCCTTTTGAGAGCTATATTATTTGATTTGCTGCCATCAGCCAATTCAATAAAATGACTTCTGGGCTCAAATTTGCCATCAAATTTTACAAACCTCTTTAAATTCCTTACAATGTGTGCCGTAGCACCATTATCAACCAATATCATATTGCTGACATCACCATCACCATCATTTCTATTCATAAAAGCAAATGAATATTTTGGCAGGGACGTGTCACCTTCTGGTTCATGTTGTATGTCCACAGACTTTGATGATTCCATCTTCCTTTTTCTGTAGTAGCTGTCATCATGTGAGCTGCTTTTAGAAGTGCTACACCATCGTTTGGGTCTCTGTGTACAATATCATGAAATGTGCCCCATTTCTCCACATGTATAGCACTTAACATCCTTCCATTGATTATACTCTGACGTTCCCATCTTCATAACAGATTCCTCTTTACAAATATTTGATCAAGCACGCTCAGTGTCATCAAAACTACGAAGTGCTACCTTCAGATCTGCAAAATTAGGATCTTTTTCACTTTGTGTGACTACAACAAATGATTTGTACTCTTCTGGAAGACCTTTTGATACCATTGCCACCAACAAACTGTCATTGATCATCTCTCCTACATCACCCAAGGCTGCAGCTGCACTTTCAGCCTGTATAACATACTCGGTGACGGTCTCATTAGAACCTTTAATAAGTGAAGTGATTTCTGTGCATAGGGAAATAATTCGCGACTTTCCCTTACCAGCATAATGCTGTTTTAAGATTTGGAGTGCCTTACAACCATTATCTGCTGCATCAAGCATAACTAAGGATAGGCTCTTATCATCGAGGAACTGAATTAATTCAGCGTATGCTTCACTAGTTTTCTCTAAATAATCTGCTGTTGTTGGTTAGGTTCATTTGGATTTGTTGCTGGAATAGTGTCTCTTAGCTGCCGTAAACACATATAGCCAGTTTTACCAACCATTGTTCAAATTTTCTTTCATCTCCACCAAACATAAGTCTTGCATACCTGCTTTCACCAGCACTAGCACTAGGCCCATAACCTGTTGAAATGGTATTCTTCTCCGCCATCTTCAATGTCATAAACAAATACGTCAGCCTTCCATGGTAACATTTCATTTAATGAATAAAACTGTATACAATATATAGTACAGTACAATATTAACAGTACAAGATAGGAAATTATAAACAGCTATTATACACCCCAAATAATGTGCAGTACCAGGTAAAAGTTTACCTTCGTCCTTCAACAACATGTATATGACTGTGTCATTAGCTTACATGAAAAATATAAACTGTACCACAACTTTATTATTCGCATACAAATGTCTCTTCAGTACAACAATTTGAATTTCACCGGTTGTACATCATGTCAGCATTTTGTTTTTTTATGTAATACATGCGCCAGTGTGCTGACTATAAACAGTCTCTCACACTGTGTGTACTGTATACTGTATTATCAGGTATACTATATGTATTATATGTGTATGTCATCCTTATATGTCATTCTGCTATTGGTGTTGGTTCTGTGAAGATGTACGAATAAACTCTGGTCGATAAACTCTGTTAATGGATCTCCTACTTCACTGACGATGTTAATATACAGTAGGTTGAACAGTGACATGGTCATCATCACTATCAACATTATCAGTTTCATCTGAGCTAATATCTGGTTCTTGTTTCTTCATCAGTATCATCGTCATTCGGAAAAACCCGAACAACACTTTTTTTCATTATTTAATTCATCATTTGCATCACATACCAATATTGTTGAAAGAATAGAATTGTATCAAAGATATATTTCGTTTTATAGTTTAGTTTATTTGCTATTTGTTTGCAAGTATTGCTAAAATCATCTATGAAAGTTTTAGATCTAATGTGTGATGCCCGCATGGAGAGCGAAAAAAAATCATCTTGTTTGAATTTTTTGCTTTAAACATGATGCACTGAAATTTGAACCCCTCTCCATTCCCTTGCATTCAAATGTGACCCACCCTCAAAGTCCTTGCACTGAAATTCTTCACCCCCCCCCCACACACACACCCTCAAAGTCGTTGCACTGAAATGCATCAGCCCCACCCCACTCTGACCCCCTCCCCCTCACTAATAATGACAGCTCCCTTATTCTTATCTTTATAAATGCATCATACCTACCCGTAATTTTTACTAACACGGAATTGGAATTGGAATTGTAGTTAGAGGAATGGCAATTGCAATTGAAGGCT
The DNA here is from genome assembly GCA_019095985.1 of Streblospio benedicti. Classification (NCBI taxonomy): domain Eukaryota; kingdom Metazoa; phylum Annelida; class Polychaeta; order Spionida; family Spionidae; genus Streblospio; species Streblospio benedicti. Next base: position 87,111 of record JAGTTF010005904.1, read on the forward strand.
GTGGAATCGAAATAGGAATTGACATTAAGTGGAACATGGAATTGGAATTGACAAAACAGAAGTGAACCTATGCCTGATCCAAGTGGGTATATATACTCTTCTTCAAGTTATCAAAATAATAAACAGCAATACCAAGGTCCACATTTTTGAGTGTGTAAACCACGGACATACTTGACAGAGAATCAGGGTGTCTAGACGTAGGCGATGATTATGGCATCAAACTTCTTGAATAGGTGAGGTATCCTGGTTGAATTCTAATCTGCAAGGCACGCATCCCCTACAGCAGGATACCCAGTAAAGCCGAGACCTAGGGGCAGTCCTCCCGACCCCTGATACCCAACAAGAAGAAAACTATAAGATCCACCAAAAATGAAAGCCGAATTCCCTGAAATTTAAATGACAATACCCATGGGCCATGGATCCGTTTCATGAAATATTTGTAATTCTGCCAAGTAGACAAAGGTTTAATGTATTCCATGTAAAAAAAAGAAAAGTCAACAAATACATTTGTTCCTCATGCTATTAGTATTTGTAGTGTTAACTTGAATTCATTCACTTCTAAGTCATTAGCGTCATAAGTCGTACATGTACTGCTGATCAACAAATCAGTTCATTTTATATCAAATATTCTGTATATGTTGAATTACTGACTTTAAGAATGACTTTGACTTTTGAAACATTTATTCTGTGACCATGATTGACGTTCAACATTTGGTGAGAAAGTGATAAATGAAAAAATTAGTACTGTCCAGGTGCCTTTCATCTTCATAGTACAGTGCACACAGGATTAAATACATAAAGCTACTTGCTGTTGCATGATAAACACAATTGTTATGATTTATTAAAATTATATGATCTATGGTGCACACCCATTTTGTGCATGGCGATAATCGGGGGTTTGAACATGTTTATTTACTTAGATCTTACTAGAAATTTTATTTACTCACTTTGGCACCGGGAAAGCAATAATTTTTAAAGTAATAATATTGTGTGCTAATTGTTTACCATTGGATGGTCCTCAATAGCTCAGTCGTTAGAGCGTACGACCTGAAAACGGGATTTGCCTGACATTTCATGGTTGTTCTCATAGTAAATGTCTCTCACCTTTGTAAACCTTGCAGATGACGTGGCGCTTCTTGCTTTCACAGTCGACGTCGCTCCACATGCCGTCAGAACCCATCATCGCACACTTCTCGATCTTACTATTCGGCTGGCCCTCGCGCCAGTTGAAGAACTCGGTCGGGTGCCCATCCACCCACGAGAAGCTCACTGAAGCAGGGCAAACAGAGGTGAGAGGACGGGATGGAGGCAAGGTACAAAAGATCTTGTCAATTAATGGCTGGCATCAGGTCGCCTTAATAGTGAGGTTATCTC
>JAGTTF010005904.1:88584-108232 GCA_019095985.1 Streblospio benedicti
TCACTAATAAGATTTCACTGAATTGGATTACTCTTTGCCAAATATATGATTTGTTTAATGTATTACTACTATTATTTTTATAGTTAAAACCTTGATATATTTTTTTCAAACATGTGACAAATTTGGTCAAATCAATAAGGATTTGGTATGTTCAAATAACCTGTCATTTTACAAACCACCTTGCTTCATACACTTGTATTATAATTGTGTCATATCTATTATTACATTTATGTTACATGCTTTTGTTGTCACCAAAACATGTATTTACGTATTGTAAACTTCTTTTATGTTATATATTTTTTGCCAGCTCATCTCTTTAGATAGGTTTGTCATAATGCAATCTTAATTAAGTTCATACATCACCATCAGTATATATTAATGAAAACACACTACCACCATTCTTTAAAGACAAGAAGGTAGCAATACATAGATATAAAGTAAAGAATGTTGTTATTTAATAAATTTGCAGTATATAATTTTCAAGCTATACTTTAAAATTAATAATGCAAATTTATAAGGAAGGAAAGTTATGATGTGGTATTGTGATAAGAGATGACACCTCTAGAATTAGATGGAGTGAGTCTAAAGAGCTGGACGATGGTGGTAGGTTTATATAAGGGATGAGTGGTTGATTGTATGCTTCAGTTGTATAGAGAATAAACATAGATACAAGATCGAGTATTACGTTACAACAGTAGTATAAAAATTCAAAAACTCATATTCTTTAGATGAAAAATGGGCGAACCTTGATTATGCATGGTCATGATGGGGCTCACGATGGGAAATTCATAGTCTAGTGACATTAGAAGTAACTTGAAAAAAGCTATATCATTAATCTGGAATGGCAATAGTGTACCCATTACATGATTGGTCTAATATAATTCTATATTGTCAATTTTCTCCTATGGAAAAGTATTTTTCAGTATACAAAATATTATCTCAATTGCGATGCAAGAACTCATGAGCGTTATCTGAACATTATCTATGTACTTTTATAGTAATAGGAAAGTCTTAAACATATTCACAAAATATATAGATTTCGACAAAATGTACTAAAAGAAGTAGCGCACAGCTCCAATAGGGGTTATAGGGAGAGGCTGGTATTTTTGTGCAAACTATATATAAGTTTGTAACCATACAGTAGGTTTATATATTTCAAAAATTATTTCATATTTCAAACATTATTTTCATGGTGTATGAAGACAGTCCAGCAGATGACAAAGGGATACCTGGAATTGTGAGTTAAAAGTTTTTTCTCTGCTGATTATTCATGATTAGGACCCCTATAATGATATTCAGGTGGGTGGCACTCTGCCACCCTTGAGCATCTATATATATAAAGGAAGAGGCAATTTTTTGCGTCACAAAAGGCTTTTTAACCACAAGACGCACACTTCAAACTATGTATGTAAAATCAGACAACCTGATGGTAGTATCAAATAATATCACATTTCAAACCAAATAAATTGGTATTAATGATAAAAACAAAGGTTCTTACAGGGCCATGTTTTTAAAGGTGCGTAATACGTTAAACGTTTGTATATGTCAAACGTACGTTGCACGTCACACGTAGTCATACAACCAGGGAGCTGGGGAGGGTGGTGATGGTGATGGAGGTGCATTTTATCTGCTCCGGACCTGTTTTGAAGAGGGGTGTTGGCAGAAATGGTGTGTGTGTCCATATGGCGGGAGAGGGGAGGGGGCGGACATGGCTGGTGCCCATATGGGGTGGGGGTATGGCTGGTGTGGATAGAGAGGAGCATTTAATCTGTTCCAGATCTACTCAATTTCAACCCGAGCAGCAGCAGAAAGCGGGTGATTGAGATGCACATTTAATGGTCTGCACTTGCTACCAAGGGTAAGAGTAGCTGGAGGGAGGGATATTAGAGGGATCAAGCTTTGCCACATACATGTAGTATGTGTATGGCTGTCACATATGACTGTCGGAGGAAGGTGATGGAGGTGTATTTAATCTTTCCCAGACCTGTATAGTGACGGGAGCTGGTGTGAGGGATGTGGGTCAGGGGAAAGAATGGGAAGGGAGGAGCATTTAGTATGTTTTTTATCTCATCCGTTTCAACCAGAGAAGCAGAGCAGCAGCAGGAAGGGGGTGCGTTAATTATGGACCTGTTTAGATGGGTATGGGGTAGAGAGGGTTGGAAAGAGATTGTTGGGGGTGGGGTGGAAGGAAGGGAAGAGATGAGTGGGACATTTAATCTGCTCCGCACGTGTTTACCATGGGTAGCAGTAGCTGGGGGAGGGATATTAGAGGGATCAATCATTGTCATATTTAGAAAAAAACTACTCCATAAGTTACCTAAAATCCAATATGGCCGCCATCTCGCTATACCATATTCATAAAAGTGGCATATCTCCTTTATTAATCAACATAGAAACCTGATTTTAGTATCAAATAATATGTTTCTGACATCAAGAAATCCATTTTCAGCACTTAAGATGAGGAAACTACTCAGTAGGTTACCTATAATCCAATAATTAATAATCAGCATTGAAACTTAAGTATTGTGTTTGCATCTGACAATCTGTTTCCACAAGTAGAAGTAGCTGTTGATCATTATAATGTCTGCTTCTTCATGTGTTGTATCCATATCAGGTCATTCCAAAACAACACCATTATTGATCTCAATGGAGTTTATGATGTTCCTGTGATGACTAATGTTTTACTTTTCAAGTTTTCATGAAATTTAGGATCACTGCATAAATCTGTGCACAGAGGATTTATAAGGTTATAAGTTGGATCTTATTTTCAACAACACCCAATACAGCTTTTTGTGGTGGCAATGGTGTATTCATACCTAATTTGTGCACTCTACTAGCATCCTTAGTTCTCCCTGAACTAGACACAGCTTTAATGCTAAAATCATTAACGAAATTGCTTGCTGGAATTAACCCCAGCAAGGCATCAGAACCCGACCAGATCACCTGTCGAATTTTAAAGGAATTGGTTCCAATCTTAGCCCCAATGCTTACCAAAATATTTTGCCAATCATTGGACACTGGACGTCTCCCTTCAGCTTGGTCAACAGCAAATGTCTCCTATCTTAAAGAAAGGTACTACCTGTATGGCAGTAAATTATCGACCAGTGAGCCTTATGCGTGTCTCCTTTAAACAATTAAAGCACATCATATGTAGCCATATAGGAGCTCACTTGGACCAATACAACTTACTGACCAGGTTGCAACATGGGTTCAGGTCTCGTTTTTCGTTTGAAACACAGCTCTTTGCCACAATACAGGACTTGTTCAGTCTCAGAGCCAAGGGTGCCCATGTAGACATAGCAGTGCTAGATTTCAGCAAGGCATTCGAAGAAGTTCCCCACAAGCAGCTCATGCCAATACTCAGAATGTATGGTATCCAGGCAGAATACATACATGAATAGATGGCTTCCTTTCAGGGCGTACGCAGAGTGATTATAGAGGGTAGTAGTTCTGATGAGGCACCTGTAACATCTGGTTTGCCACAAGGGACAGTCTTGGGACCTCTACTCTTTTTATTATTTATCAATGACTTGCCATCAGTATTAGATCCAGGTACTAAATGCAGATGTTTTGCTGATGACTGTCTGATATACAGGCAGATCTATAAATTTGACGATCAGGTTCAACTGCAAAGTGATCTAACTAACCTTGAGAATTGGAGGGAGGTATGTGGTATGCAATTTAATGCCACAAATGTAATATAATGACAATTGCTCCATCTAACCCTTTAGTCCATTTTTTCAATTAGACAGTACAAGATTGGAAAACGTGGACTCTTGCACCTTGGGCATAAAGATTTCAGCAACATAGAACAATACCAAGAACCCAGGTGATCATACCAATACCATAACCAAGAAGGCTAACAGTAGTCTTGGTTTCCTTAAACAAAACAGTATTGAGGCTGCCTTTGGGATCCAGATCTGAAAAAAACAGGGGCATTCGCCCAGAAGATATCAATCTCACTTTATGTTTGAGACATGCACACAATCTACTCACAGCATGAAGCTACAGCACCAACGAAGCTCCACCACACAGCATTGCAACTGGTTCAGCACCCTCACCATCCCAGAGTGGAACATTGTAATTTTTAAAGTAGCAGTAGATGGCTCTCAAATCAGAATTCAAATGCCATCCTAGCCAGTCATTCCGCATCTGCATCATACTCATCTATGGTGTTCTGCAGATTAAATACCTAGACCTAGACATAGATAATACCTCTCTTCAAGATATTTGTTCTGAGCTGGAAAGGATTTAGAGGATATTAAGTTTGAAATTATGAATGATTACACAAACTGCCCCCACAGGACCTGATGGCAATGAATTATTCATAAAATGCTGAAGCATCAATCTACTAGCAACATTAAATTACTTGATTTGATTGATGATCTAAAATCATAAACGAAATTTTCAATAATTCTTCAGAGTAGATGTTGTGGAAAGACCAGAAACTGTGCTTTCCCAACAGCAATCTAGCCGGTTCATACCAGTATTTTCAAGTATCTAGGAGTTCATGTCCCCTTCAGTTGTAACAGAAAACGCCATCTTGACAACCTTAAACATTCTTATTCCATCTTTATTGATAACAAGCTATAAAACAGGGAGCACATCATTTAGCATATTCTTATTTCTCCATTATGAAAAAAAATTATTGATGTTGGCACACATGGGTTCATGAGCTGGCTTACTTTGTTAATTAAATCTGTGCCACAAAGCTTGCTTGAAGGCCAGAGCAAAGGGTGCCATTTTGAAAAACAAGTAGCAGTGCTGAGATTTCTTTTGTTAATTGTCAAAGAAGATAATCTTTATATGCAACAGCCAGCTAGTAGTTGCAATCTCATGTGGCTGGTCATGCGGGCGCTCCTTTCAGGACTAAAACACTACCCACATTGACTGCACTATAAGGTTTCTCACCAGTATGAATTCGTAATAGGTGGGTTTTCAGTTGTCTTTTTCACGTTGACTTTGGCTGAATGATGTCTCACACACTGTACACTGATGTTCTTTCTCCCCCAGTGTGGATGGACTGTCATGATCTACTCTAGATCTAGATCTATATAGAAACCTATGTACAAAAAATGTTGCCATTCACCATGCATTTTGATATAAAAAAAAACAGTTATAAACGTTATATGCACTGAATGATGTCTCACACACTGTACACTGATTTTCTTTTCTCCCCCAGTGTGGATGGACTGTCATGATCTACTCTAGATCTTGATCATATAGAAGCCTATGTAGAAAAATGTTGCCATTCACCATGCATTTTGATATAAAAAAACAGCTAATCACTATGTTATATGCACACTACCAATTGCAATTGCAGAAAAAACGTTGTGTTTTTATCTTTTAATTAGTGAAACTTGGTTTTTTAGAATCCAGCCAGCGGGCATGTCTGCTTTATTAATCAACATAGAAACCTGATTTTAGTATCAAAATATGTTTTGAGCATCAAGAAGCCCATTGTCAGCACTTAAGGGAGAACCGGGGGGGCAGGTGACCTGTAACCAATAGGGCAGAATCAGCATTGAAACTTAAATATTGTGTTTGCATCTGACAATCTTTTTTCTCAAGTGTGTGATTTGGATCATTATAATGCAAGCAACAAAGACGGACGGCGTTGTAGAGGAATTTCAGGTCACCAAACCTACTCACCCCTGATCCCAAATAGTTGGTAATGTTTAGTGATGACAAACCCTGAGTTTTCAAGTTAATATCAATATTATGATCACTGCCCAATTCATGCAGTTAGGTTAAGTTAATTTATCAAAGTATTAGCACTAAACCCAATACAGGTTTTAGGGGTGGCAATGGGGCTCGCCTAATTTTCAGTGACAGCACCCTTAAAACCCCACTGTGGACACTTCTTCTCTGTCTGAAATTCAAAAATGAAATGGTTGCTCGGTAACCCTAAATTTACCTGTTCGGATTTAAACAAAAAAAAAAAAAAAAATATACAGTATGCTGCTTTTCCTTTATACTGGTGTGATACTCATTTGTTCAATTCCTTGCTAGTGGGGGTAAAAGCAGCCCTCCTCAGTATACTGATACTATATATCATACATGTAGTGTTAAATTAAATGCAAATGATTAACATTTTTATGTCGTCGAGTGGAGACGACGTGCTAAGAAATATATATATATAATATTCTGACAGCATTTGCACTTTGTTAACACAATTTTTGTTGAATTTTTGTGTCATTTGACCAGGTTGCAGGAGGTTTCAAAGAATCGAGTTTCGTCATTTAAACAGTCAAAAATTTGCCACAATACAGTGTTGTTCATTCTCAGAACCAAGGGTGCCTGCTGCACACAACATAATTACAGTGCTAGATTTCAGCCAAGGCATTCAAAGAAGTTTCTGGAGCAGACCAGGCACTCCAATACTCAGTTTTATATCCCAGGAAAAATAATCATGAAAAGATTACATGAGGTTCAACTCAAAAATTATAAGGGTAGTAGTTCTGATGAAAAATACTGGTTTGCCAAAATACATCATGGGTTTACTCTTTTTATTATTTATCAATGACTTGCCATCAGTATTAGATCCAGGTACTAAATGCAGATGTTTTGCTGATGACTGTCTGATATACAGGCAGATCTATAAATTTGACGATCAGGTTCAACTGCAAAGTGATCTAACTAACCTTGAGAATTGGAGGGAGGTATGTGGTATGCAATTTAATGCCACAAATCCATATAACCAATTGTTCCATCTAAACCTTTAGTCCATTTTTTACCAATTAGACAGTACAAGATTGGAAAACGTGGACTCTTGCACATGCTTGGGCATAAAAGATTTCAACAACATAGAACCCGGGTGATCATACCAATACCATAACCAAGAAGGCTAACAGTCGTCTTGGTTTCTTTTAGGCAAAACCTGCGAGGCTGCCTCCGGAGACTGAAAAAACAGCTTATATATCCCTCATACGATCTGGCTTGGGTATTGTGCCACTATTTGGGATCCATATCTCCAAAGGACAATTCTATGTTGGAGCCAATTCAAAGAAGGGCTGGCAGATGGATGGACAGCCAATTATGACCCTCGTGCTAGGGTTACTAACATGTTACAAGACCTTGAGCTTGATCTCCTTGAGAAGAGAAGAAAGGAATGCCCAGGTGACTTTGATGTTTAAGGTGCTGCATGGTTATGTGGGCATTCGCCCAGAAGATATCAATCTCACTTTCTTTGAGACATGCACACAATCTGCTCACAGCATGAAGCTACAGCACCAACGAAGCTCCACCACACAGCATTGCAACTGGTTCACCACTCTCTCACCATCCCAGAGTGGAACATTTAACCAGCCTCAGTAGAGGATGGCTCTGTGGCAGAATTCAAGAGCCAGCTAGCCAGTCACACATCTGCATCATACTCATCTATGGTGGTCTGCAGATTAAATACCTAGACCTAGACATAGATAATACCTGTCAAAGACAAGATATTTGTTCTGAGCTGGAAATTTTTTGCAGCTATTTCTTTAAATTATGAATGATTACATAAACTGTCCCACAGGATGGCCAATGAATTACCCATAAAAATGCTGAGCCATCAATCATAGCAATATTGTGATTACTTGATTTTTGTGACAACATATCAATTTCAATTTTCAATAGATTCTTTCAGTAGATATTTGTGGATTACAGACTTAAACTGTGCTGTCCACAGCAGTAGATTTCATACCAGTATTTCAAGTATCTAGGGTTCATGTATGCGACGCCATCTTATTTCTTATTCCATCTTTATAACAAGCAAAATAGATTTTATTGCATATTCTTATTTCTCCATTATGAAAAAATTATTGATGCACAGGGTGGCGATTCATGAGCAAACACTTTGTTAATTAAATCTGTGTCTCTTGAGCTTGCTTGAAGGCCAAATTGGCGGCCATTTTGAAAACAAGTAGCGTGGGTGAGTGTCTTTTTGTTAATTTCATGACCATAAGATGATAATCTTTATATGCAACAAAAATGATAAAAATTATCAACTGAAAAATGTTACTGTTATATGATGTTGCAGAGAAACTACTTAAAGAAGATATGCTACTTTTTATGAATATAGTATAGTGAGATGGCGGCCATATTGGCTTTTATATAACCTACTGAGTAGTTACCTCTTTTTTTAAGAGCGATAAATGGATTTCTTGATGTCAAAACATTATTTGACACCAAAATCAGGGTTTCTATGTTCATCATTAAAGAAGATATGCCACTTTTATGAATATAGTATAACAAAATGGCAGCCATATTTGGATTTTAGGTGGTGCTGAATAGTTACATCTTCTTAAGTGCTGAAAATGGATCACTTGATGTCAGAAAGATATTATTTGAGCATAAAAATCAGGTTTCTATGCTGAATATTAAAGGAGATATGCCACTTTTATGAATATAGTATAGCGAGATGGTGGCCATAGTGGATTTTCCATTCTTATGAAAAATGCTCAAGGGTGGCAGAGTGCCACCCACCTGAATATCATTATAGTGGTCCTAACCATGAATAATCAGCAGAGAAAAAAACTTTAACTCGCAATTCAGGTTCAGCTATAATTCAGGTTTTATCTGCCAGACTAAGGTTGGTATCACTAAATAAAGTCTACGTCACCTGTGTTTGTTATGTCTGCTCCAGGTTGCTCACAGTGTGGCATGGGGCTCTGGTTGGTGCAGTTGCACAGACAGCTCTCGGGGTCTCTGCTGGCATCGCCCGGCGCACCAGCGCCTGCTCGACTCGCGCCGCGCACACACAGCTTATTGTCGCACGAACTGCAGCGCGATATAAACCAGGCTGAATTAGACTACCCTTCAAGCCAACCCAGAAGGAAAAAGGCCAATACTAGATTTATCTGTGGAAATGAAAGACAATGAACTCCCTCTACAGAGTTTATAGAAAAAGCATGGTAAATCATTATGTACACTCATGAACAGATCAGCCATGCCAAGAAAAATGAAAAGAGTCTGTCTAGTACAGGGGGTAGTTAGGATCCTAAGAAATACGAGCAGGAAACACAACAACACAATCAGAAATGATTTTCTCAGTGAGTTGAGCTTGCGTATGAAAAGTAATGGCTACATTCCTAAATTCCATCTTGAAGTCATCAAAATTGGAATAGAGACATATAAAAGACAGCTGCAGAGACAAGAGAATGGAACATGCCCACTATACAGACCTAAGCGATATAATGAAAAGAAAAGAATAATGAAGAAGGAGATTAAAAGGTCAGCCTGGTACAAACCACAGGACACTGTGTTGTTTGTACCTCCCACCCCTAATAGTACCCTTGCTGAAACCATAAAGAAGATAGCTGAAGAAAATGCTAAAGATATAAAAGTGAAAGTTGTAGAAAGAGCGGGTAGGAAAATACAGACTATGTTGCCACAGCTTCAAGAACCTGATACATGTAGCGGTAGACAGGAATACATGTTACACCATAATGGAGGGAGGCGATTGTGATAGGGAGGGTGGAGTGTACATGGGACAGTGTGAGGGATGCAGAACCAAGGAATAGTCAGCAAATACATAGATAAAACAAGCAGATCTTTATTCATTAGATGAAAACAACATAAACCAGCGGAAAGATTAAAAATAATAGTAACAATTCTATCAATGAAACATATCATTAACACAAAACCATGTGATCCCCATGGGACAAAAACAATAATTTTGCACGTTCAAGACACCGTACATGATGGTGACAATGGAAAACCACACACAATCCATTTAAATTCTACCATAGCCAACCAAACGTTCAGTGCAAAACTGTCCCAAAACCGGGAGTCAAAGAACCAAGGAATCCACCACCAAAAAGTAAATAACCATCAAATGACCGACAGTAAATGAAACAACAACCCGCCTCACCATGTCAAACATATCAGCACTACACCTATCAATAATGTAAATAACCAAATGTGCCAAATGTCACGTGAGCAACATAAACAGAAACCATTCGCTAATTTAATTAACTATAAGAGCAAAATGCTGCCCACAAAAGAAAAGGCTTAACCATTGTCTGGCCAAAAAACTCATGACATCTTCGGTAACGATCTGCTAGTGACATATACTGACATTTCCACCCAAACAAAAACCCACGGGTTCTTGTATCCCCTTGGCAAACAAAACCGTATTTTGGATGTTAGATTCATGACAAATTGCAGGCATTTTGAAATTTTGGAAAAACTGAGAAAGTTTCATGGTGGACTAAATGCAAATGTAACAAGATACATAGCCAACTGTAAACTTGTCTGAAAAATTGTCCCTGACCGGAAAAAAGTCAAGGCAAAACTCTTAATTAAAACCATCCGACCATTTCAATTGAAAAAAACAATGTCATTGGCCCCAGGCGTTTAAATCTGCCACTATGTGGTGTAACACAGATACACTATCAAACAAAAGTTGCTAGGCGCTGCTGAAAAAAGTGATTGTCCCAGTTCAATTTTAAATGTTTGTAACTATTGTCTTGTCTTCTTGGACATACATCGTACCGATCACATGACATTGTTATAAATTGACCAACTATGAGGTAATGCATCATAATTCGACTGCCGTGTACCCGATTTTCTACAATTATCCAATTAACAACTAGTGGATTTTTGTCTGTTTCCATTTCATTTTTATTTTTCAATGACATTTCAGAAAATGCAATTTTCAAGAAACAGCAAAATTGACTGTCAATTTGAAACTGATTTTGATGCTTCATTCGCTTAAACAGTCACCTTCTCCAGCACAAATATTTTGCAATGCTGGATATGTGATTCATTGAGGTACAGTCCAATCAATGTTGCACACAGGAACCATCATAATTGATTGATTTATGGTCCAGGGTTCACACACACTCAGCCCCGTTTACAAAGCCCAAAATGCCGTCGTTCTAGAGACACTAAATGGGGTTTTGAACTGTCTGATTTTTATATTTGTTGTAGCTCTACCAATGGAGCTCATCTCTAAGCTGACTTCTTTGCAAAATATATTAGCAACTATCATGTTTTCTACGGGTTAGCCCTCTGAAATGGCTGCATCTCAGATAATGTGGTCTTATTTCATGCATGTTGCAGACAAACAAATTGCTCGAAAATTTGACATTAGATATGTTTTAGCTAGATTTTTCTGCATTCACTCAGGCATAAATGCCTTTCCGCCCATCAGAGGCTCTCAAATGTGTTGCGTTGCCTCACCCAAAAGCACCCGGAAGAATGGCTTAATTACCTCAGCACTGCGTGCAATGTAATTAGCAACACTAAACATTCTATCCACGGGGTTAGCCCAAGCGAAATTGTATTAGGAAGGGACACATCTGCTTTAATTTCCATCAACTTAAACGATGATGACCATCCCTTATCTGACTTTATTGAACAAATGAAACAAGTACAATCCGGGGCTATACAGAAGGCACAGGTAAACAAGCTCAAATACGACCTACACATCCAAGAAAAAATGTATAAAGACAAATCACCCTCTAATCTACCAGAAGGAGCGACAGTATTTGGGGAAAAACAGCACTACAGGATGTGCATGCAAATAAGACACTACAATCAAACATCAAAGAGTATATTACATTTGACATTAAACATGATTCAGCAAAACTCAAAGAGCCCAATACAAATGAAGTATACAAAAACCGAGTCACCCTCAGCCAATTGATTTTCCCACGCCACCATTAGCATAAGATATCAACAAAAACACCCAGAACAAATAGCAACAGAATTTCTGTTGATTGCTTATGATTTAGTAAAACATTGTAAATATATTTCCAAAAGTCAACCAAAATCAACCCTTGCAGAAATTATTTATAAGTTTTGTAAAGACATTTCAATTCATAAAATATATGGACTTGAACACGAGAACATTATGTCCAGAGACAATATTTTTTTTATTGTCAAACAGTATGTTTTGAGATCAAAACTAAATGTATTCATAACTTATTTCATAGTGAATATACCATATCTGTATGGCAAACTGTTAATATATCTATGCATGAGAGATGATAAAAAAATATGTTTTTTAGATTATATTATATTCCTAAAAGAGAAAATGCTGATAACGAAACATATCAATCATAAGTATGATGAATATTATGATTTATTCTAAAAATATATTAGCCAATATAAGATATTGTATATTGTATTATGTACTATACATCAGTAATTGTTACTTGTATACTGAGAAGTGAAGGCCAAAATAAAGTTTTTATCTGTAATATATTGTATTTATCTATTTTATTAATTCTATGGACTGGTTTCGAAATAAAAAATACTTATGACTTATGACTTATGACTTATAGAAAAAAGCATGGTAAATCATTATGTACTCATGAACAGATCAACCATGCCAAGAAAAATAGAGAGTCTGTCTAGTAGAGGAGAGTTAGGATCTTACAAAATATGAGCAGGAAACACAACAGCTATCAGAAATGATTTTCTCAGTGAGTTTAGCTTGCGTATGAAAAGTAATGGCTACACTCTAAATTCTGTCTTGAAGTCATCAAAGTGGAATGAGACATATAAAAAGACTAGCTGCAGAGACAAGAGAATGGAACATGCCCACGATTACAGACCTAAGCAATATAATGAAATGAAAAGAATAATAAAAGAAGGAGATGAAAAGATCCAGCCTGGTACGAACCACAGGACACTGTGTTGTTTGTACCTCCTGAAACCATAATTCTTCACTTTCAGTTCGTCATGCGCAGTGGTCTTTTCATTTTTGCTTCGACAAGCGTTCCATATGACTTCGGTACATGTTAAAATCCCATTTGAAAAATATTTCATGCAGATCATGGATATAAGGTATTGTATGGAAAAATTGGTGGCTGTCACATTGATAAACTTTGGAAATGTATACAAAAAATGTCTATTTGGGGCGTGAATTCATCAGAATATTGTGTTTTCCAAGTTTCTCTGCTGAACCGGGGTCGTCTACGTCATATTTGCTTTGATCAGTATTTTCCCTTATATCTCAGTCAATTTTCATAGTAATGTAAATCCGATTACAGATTCGTATTCCTCTATAAAAATTCTATTAGAAAAACTACTTTTCACGTATGCAATACGACCTAAACATACTTCTGAAAATAACCTTAATATTCAATGTCGTGTTGACCAAAAATCGTAGCTTTTGTGCGATGAACGCAAATACCACTGCGCATGGCGTTCTGCGCAACGCTGGAAAATGAAGAATGACCCTTGCTGAAACTTAAAAATGAAGAATAAATGCCGATATTAAAGTGAACCTTCAGTCTTCTGCTTAAACATCATTTGCCACAACTTAACTGATACATCATGGCGGTGAGGAATGCGTGTTACACCATTTGTAGGGGGATTGTGATATTGTTGTACATGGGACATTGTACCCAATCAAAAAAATTGTTCAAAAAATGTATAGATAAAACAAGCAGATCTTTATTCATTAGATCTCTAATCATAACATAAGATGGTAACAATGCTATTTGCATATAGTGAACACCACCATTTACATTTACATAACATGATGGTGTAAACCACACAACACCTATCATCCATAATTCAGTGCAAAAAAGACCATATGCTATGTAAATAACCGTGAAATGATAGATACATGAAAGGGCAAATATGATAATAACCTAATGAGCAACATAAACAGAAACCATTAACTTTATACGTGTAATTGTCGCCTGCAACGTCCTTAACCATTCTTGGCCACGAAATGGAGATTGAAATCTTAAAAGACATGTTCGCATGTCGTCAGACTAAAGTTGTCCATACATAGCCAACTGTAAAACTTGTTACTTTCTGTTGGAAAAATCTACTAAGGTTCACCACCTGGTGAAAGACTATTAATGGAAGTGGCGGACCTGCTACTGATAGCATATATTTATGAAGTTTTATGACGCAGCATTCTTCATTCATACATCAATCACAATACATTGAATAATATTAAAAGAAAATGTTACATCAGCCTATCATAATAAACTGCCGTAAACTAACAAGATACATCCAACTTCTTAGTACTGATTTTTACTTAATAGGTGGTTTAATTGACACCAGATAATGATGTTGTGAACCATATGAAAACGTGACTATCTAGATGCTTCATGATTAAATACATTTCACCTTGACCTACATACTGAGGTTAACAACATGTCATATCACTGGACGAGGTGCACTACCAATCAAACCGTGCAACAGAGACCATCATAATTGACCATTTAGGTCCATTCACAACAGCCCCATGTAAATCTCACTATGTCTTAACAACAGTGGATCTTCTGTCTGGTTTTGTTGTAGCTCTACCAATGAGCTCAGCTACTGCTGAAGAAGCAGCAAAGACACTGTGCGATCATGTTTTTACTACATTCGGTTTTCCCTCCAGCTGCATCTCAGATAATGGGTCTGCTTTCATTAGCGAAGTACACAAACAAATTGCGCAAAAATTTGACATTAGATTGACTTATGCTAGCGCTTTCTGCCCACACTCAGCAGCTAAAGCAGAACGTGCCCATCAGATCCTCTTAACTCTTTGACGGTCGCCGTATTTTGGATGTGTGACGTACTTTTACATCACACAAAGTCATTGATTTTCAGATTTTATTGTCGTAGATACTGCGAGTTCCACAGGTATACTGAAGAGTCCAAATAGTATTATACTTACACAGGAGACATGAAATGCGATTTAGATTCTTATTTTCACACTTACAACTCATATTATTATACGTTTTGAAAGAAATCTTAATTATAACCATCCGAGATTTCAATTCTCGATTCAAAACAATGTCATTTGACAGGCCCAGGCGTTTTGGTATTATCGCATGACTCTGTGGTGTAATGACTTATTTAAACTATCAATCAACGCAGAAAGGCATGCTAGACGTTATGGAACAAAAGAAATTATTATCAGAACCAATTTTAATTCACAAAACTAAGGATTTTCTTGATGCTTCTTACCGGCTTGCTAATTTTTCGTGTCGCACTTGACATTGTTCCAAATCTCCCGCTGTGACGTAATGCACAGGCGAGACATGCTCCGGAGAAAGATCGCGATGCTTCTACATCGTATCCGCCAAACAGTGGTGGATTTTATAAATGCTTCCATTTCATCATTATTGTTAAAATCGACATTTTACAGAGAAATATTTTCAGTCTATGCTTACCGCCATGTTAGCTGTCAATTTCGTCGTCGGAAACGCTTGTGATTGGCTGAAACAGTAGCCTTGTCCCAGCATGCGTGTTTTGCAATGCTGCTATGCTTGTTAAACGCTGTTGGCAGAGGCTACAGTCTCAGAAATGGGCGTAAACACAGGAAATATAATGAAGGAATAAATTATTTTTGTGAGGTCAGGGTTCACCGCATACTAATGAGTTGTTTACAAATAGATAGCAAAATGCACGCCAAATCTTTTGACACTAAAGCCGATGGGGTTTTTTGACGACAGATAAGTAGATTTAGTGGTCAAAGTTGAGTACCGAAAACTGGTGTTTCATCTCTAAGTATGTCTTCTTTGAAAAAAATATATTATTTACTATAAAAAGTGGTTTATAGCGAAATAAGGTGATGACTAATGAATGGAGTAGGCGATTTTGAGTTACCACGTGGTCTTATACGATGCATGTTGCAGACGGTTTGGTAGGTACGAGGGTTTGAAGAACGTATGTTTTAGACCGATTTTAAGGCATTCATTAAGGCATAAATGCCTTTCCGACCGGCAAAGGGTTAAATGTGTTGCGTTGCCTCACCCAAAAGCACCCGGAAGAATGGGTTAATTACCTCAGCACTGCGTGCAATGTAATTAGCAACACTAAACATTCTATCCACGGGGTTAGCCCAAGCGAAATTGTATTAGGAAGGGACACATCTGCTTTAATTTCCATCAACTTAAACGATGATGACCATCCCTTATCTGACTTTATTGAACAAATGAAACAAGTACAATCCGGGGCTATACAGAAGGCACAGGTAAACAAGCTCAAATACGACCTACACATCCAAGAAAAAATGTATAAAGACAAATCACCCTCTAATCTACCAGAAGGAGCGACAGTATTTGGGGAAAAACAGCACTACAGGATGTGCATGCAAATAAGACACTACAATCAAACATCAAAGAGTATATTACATTTGACATTAAACATGATTCAGCAAAACTCAAAGAGCCCAATACAAATGAAGTATACAAAAACCGAGTCACCCTCAGCCAATTGATTTTCCCACGCCACCATTAGCATAAGATATCAACAAATACACCCAGAACAAATAGCAACAGAATTTCTGTTGATTGCTTATGATTTAGTAAAACATTGTAAATATATTTCCAAAAGTCAACAAAATCAACCCTTGCAGAAATTATTTATAAGTTTTGTAAAGACATTTCAATTCATAAAATATATGGACTTGAACACGAGAACATTATGTCCAGAGACAATATTTTTTTTATTGTCAAACAGTATGTTTTGAGATCAAAACTAAATGTATTCATAACTTATTTCATAGTGAATATACCATATCTGTATGGCAAACTGTTAATATATCTATGCATGAGAGATGATAAAAAAATATGTTTTTTAGATTATATTATATTCCTAAAAGAGAAAATGCTGATAACGAAACATATCAATCATAAGTATGATGAATATTATGATTTATTCTAAAAATATATTAGCCAATATAAGATATTGTATATTGTATTATGTACTATACATCAGTAATTGTTACTTGTATACTGAGAAGTGAAGGCCAAATAAAAAGTTTAAAAAAAACAAAAAGAACCCAAAAAACATGACATTAACTGAAACTAACTGACCTGCTGAGCTTTGGGCAACGTGAGCACGGCACACCCTTCGAGAAGGGCGGCTCAAGGGCGGAAGTCAATCGCCCGGCCTCTGAAAGTGGAACCATAGCCGTAAGGCACTGAATGTGTCATCAAGCTATCAGTTTTAATTCTTATGTACTTGTCCTACATATGAATGGGTTAACCTCCTCCACCCCCTTAGTACTAACTAACAGAACTATCAAACTTTCCTTCCCATATATTGCTCCAATGTGAAAGTTATGCTGACCGAAAAGCACAGTTATGGAATGGCCTCATTCGATCATGTCCCAGAGCACTTTAAGTCTCTCTAAATTTCGTGAATAATGATGATAGAATAAAATAAAAGTATAAATGGTTTCCATGCTCGGTTCGAAAATGAATGGGACGAAGACGTACAACTATGCTATAAAGTAGATAAATACATTGCTACAAGAGATCTACCAGAGTGAAGTGAAAGATATACATAGGCAGATCCAGGGGGGACACAGGGGGCACACGCCACCCCTTTTCCGACCAAAATAATTCATTTTCATAGGGTTTTTCATGAAATCCCATAAGTGCGCCCCCTCTTTTCCTTAAGTGCGCCCCCCCCCTTTTCCGAAAACCTGGATCTGCCTATGGATATACTATAGTGAAGTAACATTTTGTAAGTTGCATCTTTCATGTCACGCTAATTAAGTTATGTATTTTAGCATACTTGTGATACTCTGCATGTAAATATGTATTTTGTTATTTCATGTATATTTTCCTTATTCTACCATCTCAAAAATTAAAGCATTGTAATGTTATCAGAAGGCTCTAAATATGAACAATACACTGCAGCACTAATTTTCACCACCCACTTGGTCGGTAGTGGCACACAACGATGGTTTTGAAGTCAATCACTTTTTTTACACGCTCCTTGTCACCGTCTTTGTTCTTGTTGATGTCCTGACACCACTTGATGCCGCAGCCCAACTGGCTGCAAGCAGGAAACACGTGGCTTAGTATCATGCTGTTTAGGCGGAATTTGAACATGTAATCGTCACAATGAAAAGTTCTAATAAAACAGCCGGACTCACATTGAGTTGTGCCACGTGACGTGATGTGATCCTGGTAGTCCTCGGATGTGCAGATCAAAACATTGTTTCTTCCCTGCAGCTTCTTTGCATCTCCATTCAGGCCTAGGTATTGAAGGTAAAATGCTGTTTGCTATTCAATCACTTTATGATAAAGGACGTTTATCTTGTAAAATACGTCTAAATAAACTTTTAACTGATTCATTCCCTGTACTTTGTGGTGTAAAGCAGGGTGATCCAATGTCCCCAACTATCTTTGCTTTGTATGTTAATGACCTCATGGATGAGTTGAATATAATTGATAAAGGTGTACAATGTGGTAAGAAAAATGTGTGCTCATTGTTCTATGCTGATGACATTGTGGTCCTGGCTGAGAATGCTGCTTATCTACAGATGCAACTGAATAAAGTAAATCAATGGTGTAGTAAATGGAGAATGGAATTAAATCAAGATAAAACTAAATCATACATTTTAGACCAAAGACCAGCAAAAATTACTTCTTATAAATTTACATATGGCTCTATCGATCTCAATACTTGTTCCAAATATAAGTACCTTGGAATGTATTTCAATGAATTTATGGATGATTGTGAGATTGTAAAAGATGTTGCAAAAAGTGCTATAAGGGCACTTGGTGGTGTCATTTGCAAATTCAAAAAATACAGGTGGTTTGCATTATGGAACATTTACCAAGTTATATGAATGTATTGTACAACCTGTTATGCTAGAGGTATGTTATGTTAGATTGAAAAACATGGATAAAGAAATATGAACAAGTTGTATCTTTAATTGGTCCTTATCTTTGTCAAAACGTAATATATAGACATGGGAATATAATGTAAAGAAAAACCTAAAAGATGCCAATATGTCTTATTGTATTACTGATGGTGAAGTAAATTGTAAATTCGCTGTGTATTTATACAAACAATACTTAAATAAGCGTGATGATGATAAGTGGTCAACAAAATTAAGGGATGACAGAAATAATTTACAAAATGGAAATAAGTTAAGATTGTATAGATGTTATAAGTCTAAAGTAATGGTTGAAACGTGTGTAACAAACCTGATGTCATTTAGTGAAAGGCAGTGTTTAGCAAAACTTAGAAGTGGCAGTTTACCACTTGAAGTAGAGTTATGTCACAGAAGTGGGAATCCCATAGGAGAACGGACATGTAAATTATGGTCAGAAAATAAGATAGAAGATGAAGTTCATTTTTTATTAGAATGTGAACTATATGACGATCGTAGAGAGGTTTTGATAACAGATTTAAATGAACGTGATAGTGATTTAAATGCAAAGGATCAGTATTGCTTATTAATGAGTAATCCAGATATACAGGCTGATATAAGCAAATGTGTTTTTAAAATGTGGGAGAGGTGTAAACTTTTTTATCCAATATAATGTCAGAAACAAATATAATCTTGAAAAGTATATTTTACGGAAATTTCCAGTCGTCGTCCTTCTGTAGGTACCAAAGAGTCACAACTAGTTCGTAGTCGATGATGTGCCACGGGTGCGTGCTGATGAAGATGTTCTGCCCCGCGTTCGGGTTGCCGCCGTGGTAGAAGTTACACTGGTTGGCCCATTTCTGCGCTGTAACAAAACACCACGCCGACAGGTCAGTCATTTACATGCTATTTGGATGGAGATGAAATGTCGTCAGTAAACCACACCCCAACACAAGTGTCATGTCCGTCAAAAGTTACGGGGTTTGTTGGTGGACGGCTGCGGAGAAAATCTTAAATGTGGAAACTGGGTGGCTAGAAAATACTGATGGCCAATGCCACAATGCACAAGTGTGAAGGTGGCTGGCAGCT
>JAGTTF010005904.1:108332-126988 GCA_019095985.1 Streblospio benedicti
TTATTTCTCATAGAGGTGCGGCCATCTTGGTGGCCATTTTGGATCTGTGACCTCAGATCATAAAAACAATATCAGAAATGAACTGATACACGCTTGATATCCGCCAGATATGCAATAATGAGGTCCCAAGGATATAAAATCAATCATAAAAAAAAACTTTATCGACTGAGGCGCAGTTAGGCTAAAATATATCATTTTGCACCCTGACTAATTCCCTACAGTAAATTATTATTATGTCAGTATCACTGTGCAGTGTTGCAGCAGGTAAAGATTCATGAAAATAAGGTTAATTTTAAATTTGCATGGAAAGGAAAAGATAGATAGGCTAGGTATATGGATACTGAATTGTATTAGTGAGAGTGATAATGATAATTTCTGGACAGACTGTAGCTCTTGTCTGCCATAATTATGAATTATGATTACTCAAAACTGTGAAAATTTCAGATATTGTGATTGCTTCCAAATAATTTGAGAAATGGCAATTTCTAGTTTTACAGACTTGATATTGTATCTATATATATATTTTAAGTAACAGATAAAGAACACCAATTTTAAGAATTTTGAATTCTTTATTTTAGCTATACTGCCAAATATTGACTTTAAAATTAAAATGGAGAAAACAGCCTTCACATCAACAAATTAATTCACATTTATTTTCTCAATATTACTATGTAACCAAGTTTTTTGAGTAAAGCTGTTGTTGGATTATCATTTTAGAAATTTTACTTCATATAATTACAGTGTCACGCAAAATGATAATAATCTGTGCCAAAAAAAGGCCATCTTGTAATTCTTTACTGAATATGCAATATTCTTGTGAATTAATATGACAATGTTAGTTATTATTTTTTCATTCGTTGCAGGTGTCATGACCCAGAAGGCTCGCAAGGAAGTTACAAACAGACATAACCACTGGCGGCGGGAGGCGGGTGCATCCAACATGCACTATATGATGTACGACTCGGAGTTGGAGCGAGAAGGTCGGTGTTAGCACTTGAGTTGCTTGAGATGTCCATTCGTAAATTTTGACGGACGTGACACTTGTGTTGGGGTGTGGTTTACTGACGACATTTCATCTCCATCCAAATAGCATGTAAATGACTGACCGGTCGGCGTGGTGTTTTGTTACAGCGCAGCATTGGGCCAACCAGTGCAACGCCTACCGCAGCGACAGCACAGAATCAGGCCAGAACATCTGGGTGGGCACGCACCACCCGCAATACAATGGCATAGTAGATGGTTGGCACAGCGAGATCAAAGACTACTACTACGACAGGATGGAGTGCAGGAAAGGATCAGTGTGTGATCACTACACCGCGGTCGTGTGGCAAAACTCAATGTGAGTCCGGCTGTTTTGTTAGACCTCTTCATTGTGACGATTACATGTTCAAATTCCGCCTAAACAGCATGATACTAAGCCACGTGTTTCCTGCTTGCAGCCAGTTGGGCTGCGGTGTCAAGAAGTGTCAGGACATCAACAAGAACAAAGACGGTGGAAAGGCGCTTGGAGGCGGGAGTGGCTTTGTCTTTGTGTGCCACTACCGACCAAGTGGGTGGTGAAAATTAGTGCTGCAGTGTATTATATATATTTAGAGCCTTCTGATAACATTACAATGCTTTAATTTATGAAATGGTAGAATAAGGAAAATATACATGAAATAACAAAATACATATTTACATGCAGAGTATCACAAGTATGCTAAAATACATAACTTAATTAGCGTGACATGAAAGATACAACTTACGAAATATTACTTCACTATAGTATATCTTTTACTTCATTGTGGTAGATCTTTTGTAGCAATGTATTTATGTACTTTATAGCATAGTTGTACGTCTTCGTCCCGTTCATTTTTGTACCAAGCATGGAAACCATTTATACTTTTATTTTATTCTATCATCATTATTCACGGAATTTAGAGACACTTGAAGTGCTCTGGGACATGATCGAATGAGGCCATTCCATAACTGGGGTTTTTGGTCAGCATAACTTTCACATTGGAGCAATATATGGGAAGGAAAGTTTGATAGTTCTGTTAGTTAGTACTAATGGGGTGGCGGAGGATAACCCATTCATATGTAAGACAAGTATGTAAGATTTAAAACTGATAGCCTGATGACACTTTCAGTGCCTTATGGATATGGTTCCATTTTTAGGACAGGGTCATGCATTTGCCGGGCGATTGTCTTCTAATCATCCATTCACAAAGGGTGTGGCGTGCTCACGTTGCCCAAAGCTCAGCAGGTCAGTTATTATCAGTTAATGTCATGTTTTTTTGTGTTTTTTAAACTTTTTATTTGGCCTTCAGTTCTC
Source organism: Streblospio benedicti (assembly GCA_019095985.1). Classification (NCBI taxonomy): domain Eukaryota; kingdom Metazoa; phylum Annelida; class Polychaeta; order Spionida; family Spionidae; genus Streblospio; species Streblospio benedicti. Next base: position 110,647 of record JAGTTF010005904.1, read on the forward strand.
AGTTTACAAGTATTAAACAATCACTGATGTATAGTACATAATACAATATACAATATCTTATATTGGCTAATATATTTAGAATAAATCATACTATTCATCATACTTATGATTAATATGTTTCGTTATCAGCATTTTCTCTTTTAGGAATATAATATAATCTAAAAAACATATTTCTTATCATCTTTCATGCATAGATATATATAAACAGTTTGCCATACAGATATCGTATATTCATTATGAAATAAGTTATGAATACATTTAGTTTTGATCTCAAAACATACTGTTTGACAATAAAAAAATTATTGTTTCTGGACATAATGTTCTCGTGTTCAAATCCATATATTTTATGAATTGAAATGTCTTTACAAAACTTATAAATAATTCCTGCAAGGGTTGATTTTGGCTGACTTTTGGAAATATATTTACAATATATTACTAAATCATAAGCAATCAACAGAAATTCTGTTGCTATTTGTTCTGGGTGTTTTTGTTGATATCTTATGCTAATGGTGGCGTGGGAAAATCAATTGGCTGAGGGTGACTCGGTTTTTGTATACTTCATTTGTATTGGGCTCTTTCAGTTTTGCTAAATCATGTTTAATGTCAAATGCAATATACTCTTTGATGTTTGATTGTAATGTCTTATTTGCATGCACATCCTGTAGTGCTGTTTTTTTCCAAAGTACTGTCGCTCCTTCTGGTAGATTAGAGGATGATTTGTCTGTATTCATTTTTTTTCTTGGATGTGTAGGTCGTATTTGAGCTTGTTTACCTGTGCCTTCTGTATAGCCCAGGATTGTACGTGTTTCATTTGTTCTATAAAGTCAGATAAGGGATGGTCATCATCGTTTAAGTTGATGGAAATTAAAGCAGATGTGTCCCTTCCTAATACAGTTTCGCTTGGGCTAACCCCGTGGATAGAATGTTTAGTGTTGCTAATTACATTGCACGCAGTGCTGAGGTAATTAACGCATTCTTCCGGGTGCTTTCGGGTGAGGCAACACAACACATTTAAGAGGCTCTGATGGGCACATTCTGCTTTAGCTGCTGAGTGTGGGCAGAAAGCGCTAGCATAAGTCAATCTAATGTCAAATTTTTGTGCAATTTGTTTGTGTACTTTGCTAATGAAAGCAGATCCATTATCTGAGATGCAGCTGGAGGGAAAACCAAATGTAGTAAAAACATGATCGCACAGTGTCTTTGCTGCTTCTTCAGCAGTAGCTGAGCTCATTGGTAGAGCTACAACAAAACCAGACAGAAGATCCACTGTTGTTAAGACATAGTGAGATTTACACGGGGCTGTTGTGAATGGACCTAAATGGTCAATTATGATGGTCTCGAATGGCTTTTTAGGTGGCAGAATTACGTGCCTTAACTTTTTTCCCAGGTTATGGGACAGTTTTGAAGTCAGACAAGTTTTACAGTTGGCTATGTATCTTGTTACATTTGCATTCAGTCCACGCCATGCAAACATCTCTCTCAGTTTTACAATTGTTTTGAATATGCCTGCATGAACGTATAATTTGTCATGAAACAATAAAATTATTGTTTTTGTTTGCTAAGGGGATACAAGAACCCGTGGGGTTTTTGGGGGTGGGAAAACGTCAGTATATGTCACTAACAGGTCGTGGTTACCGAAGATGTCATGTGAGTTTTCGCGGGCCAGACAATGGTTAAGCCTTTCTTTTTTTGTGGGCGGCATTTTGCTGTTATAGTTAATTAAATTAGCGAATGGTTTCTGTTTATGTTGCTCACGTGACATTTGGCACATTTTGTTTATTTACATTATTGATAGGTGTAGTGCCAGTTCTGTGGCATGGCAGTGGGCGTCATAAACTTTACCGTCGGTTTTCATTTATTTACTTTTTTTAGGTGGAGTGGCAGGTTCTGTGACTGGCGGTTTTGGCGTTTGCACTGAATGTTTGGATTGAGTGGTAGAATTAAATGGATTGTGTGGTTTATTGTCACCATCATATGCTGTTAGGGACGTCAATTATCTATGGTTTCACTATGGTGGTGTTCACTGATATGTTTCGTTGATAGCATTGATACTATTTTTTGTCTTATGGCTGGTTTATGTTGTTTTCATCTAATGAATAAAAAGATCTGCTCGTTTTTACCTATGTATTTGCTGACTATTCCTTGGTTCTTGCATCCCTCACACTGTCCTTATATCCATGATCTGGCATGAATTATGGTTTTTCAAATGGGATTTTAACATGGTTCTTGAAGCTGTGGCATATGGTCTGTATTTTCCTACCCGCCGTTTCTAATTTCAAAAAAAATATCGTTACATTTTCTTTAGCTATCTTTTTAAGCAACTGGAAAGTGAAGAATTAGGGGTGGGAGGTACAAACAACACAGTGTCCTGTGGTTTGTACCAGGCTGATCTTTTCATCTCCTTCTTTATTATTCTTTTCATTTCATTATATTGCTTAGGTCTGTAACGTGGGCATGTTCCATTCTCTTGTCTCTGCAGCTGTCTTTTATATGTCTCTATTCCACTTTTGATGACTTCAAGACAGAATTTAGGAGTGTAGCCATTACTTTTCATACGCAAGCTAAACTCACTGAGAAAATCATTTCTGATAGCGTTGTTGTGTTTCCTGCTCATATTTTGTAAGATCCTAACTACCTCCTCTACTAGACAGACTCTTCTCATTTTTTCTTGGCATGGCTGATCTGTTCATGAGTACATAATGATTTACCATGCTTTTTCTATAAGTCATAAGTCATAAGTCATAAGTATTTTATTTCGGAAACCAGTCCATAGAATTAATAAAATAGATAAATACAATATATACAGATAAAAAACTTTATCAGCCTTAATACAACAGTTCAAACCATTTACCAGCAATTTTACTGGTGTAAATAAAGAATTGATATGATAAGCAAGCTTGGACTAGACTATTATTACTACGATATAGACGACTTCTAAAACTATATATTGCTTTTCTCATAAGTATATTAAAACAATCAATATTCTTATCTAAAAAATTCTGAGAGACACTACATCTTCTATCTAGTTTAAAAGAGCTCTAAATACATTGTTGTATGCAGCACACATTTTGTTATAAATACTCTTACTATATGATGCCCATAACTGACAACAATAAAAGTTACTGCAATATGTTTTAAAAAAGTTGGACTTTAACACTATTATCACAGTTTCGAAATTTGTTGATTAAAACATTACCGCTGCAATAAGTAGACTGAATTTGCCTGCGTATATCCTTGTCATCACAATTGCTACTAGAAATAAAAACACCTAAATATTTATGTTCATCAATCCATTTCAGTGCTTTTCCACCCAAGAGCATGAGCATAAACTCTGTAGAGGAGTTCATTGTCTTTCATTTCCACAGATAAATCTAGTATTGGCCTTCTTCCTTCTGTGTGGCTTGACGGGTAGTCTACTTCAGCCTGGTTTATATCGCGTTGCAGTTCGTGCGACAATAAGCTGTGTGTGCGCGGCGCGAGTCGCTGCGACCAGGCGCCCCGGTGCGCCGGCGATGCCAAGAGAGACCCCGAGAGCTGTTTGTGCGAATGCACCAACAAGAGCCCCATGCCGTACTGCGAGCAGGACGGGGCTGCCACTGTGGGACCTGCAGGAGAGAAAACAAACACTGGTGACGTAGACTTTGCTTAGTAATATCAACCTTCTTCATACACCATGAAAATAATGTTTGAAATATGAAATAATTTTGAAATGTATAAACCTACTGTATGGTTACAAACTTATATAGCTTGCACAAAATACCAGCCTCTCCCTATAACCCCATATTGGAGCTGTGCGCTACTTCTTTTTAGTACATTATGTCGAAATCTATATATTTTGTGAATATGTTTAAGACTTTCCTATTACTGTAAAAGTACATAGATAATGTTCAGATAAGGCTCATGAGTTCTTGCATGGCAATTGAAATAATATTTTGTATACGAAAAATACTTTTCCATAGGAGAAAATCGACAATATAGAATTATATTAGACCAATCATGTAATGGTTACACTATTGCCATTCAGATTAATGATACAGCTTTTTTCAAGTTACTTCTAATGTCACTAGACTATGAATTTCCCATCGTGAGCCCCATCATGACCACGCATATTTCAACATTCGCCGTCATTTTCATCTAAAGAATATGAGTTTTGAATTTTTATACTACATAGCAATGAAACGAAGTTGATGTGATGAAGTATGGCATCTTCACAACAGCCAACTGTCTATATGTATGTTTACTAAAATAGTACATCAGTTTGAGGTTAAGTTATCATCGTCGCCCCAGCCTTCTTTTTTTCATTTTGAGGCCTTGTATTCAAGCAATTGATGAAAATTTTCTAACATCCATATTTGAGATTGTGTTTCTTCTGTCATGAACAATATTACAATAGGTACAAGATTTTTCCGAGTTTATGCTTATTCCATTGATTGGATTATAACTGTATCTCTACCACTTCTTTTTATAGAATGTTAATTCTACAGAAAACTATTTATGCAATTATAATGGTACTTATGTTGAACGTTGGCTCATCAATAATTTATATATGCTGCAGGATTGTACTTGTTTCATTTGTTCTATAAAGTCAGATAAGGGATGGTCATCATCGTTTAAGTTGATGAAATTAAAGCAGATGTGTCTCTTCCTAATACAGTTTCGCTTGGGCTAACCCCGTGGATAGAATGTTTAGTGTTGCTAATTACATTGCACGCAGTGCTGAGATGAAATTAACCCATTCTTCCGGGTGCTTTTGGGTGAACAACATAGCTTACATTTAACCCTTTGCCGGTCGGAAGGCATTTATGCCTTAATGAATGCCTTAAAATCGGTCTAAAACATCGTTCTTCAAACCCTCGTACCTACCAAACCGTCTGCAACATGCAAATAAAGAACCACGTGGTAACTCAAAATCGCCTACTCCCATTCATTAGTCATCACCTTATTTCGCTATAAACCACTTTTTATAGTAAATAATATATTTTTCAAAGAAGACATACTTAGAGATGAAACACCAGTTTTCGGTTATCAACTTTGACCACTAAATCTACTTATCTAGTGCGTCAAAAAACCCATCGGCTTTAGTGTCAAAAGATTTGGCGTGCATTTGCTATCTGTTGTAAACAACTCATTAGTATCACGGTGAACCCTGACCTCACAAAAATAATTTAATTCCTTCATTATATTTCCTGTGTTTACGCCCATTTCTGAGACTGTAGCCTCTGCCAACAGCGTTTAACAAGCATAGCAGCATTGCAAAACACGCATGCTGGGACAAGGCTACTGTTTCAGCCAATCACAAAGCGTTTCGGACGACAAATTGACAGCTAACATGGCGGTAAGCATAGACTGAAAATATTTCTCTGTAAAATGTCGATTTTAACAATAATGATGAAATGGAAGCATTTATAAAAATCCACCACTGTTTGGCGGATACGATGTAGAAGCATCGCCATCTTTCTCTGGAGCATGTCTAGCCTGTGCATTACGTCACAGCGGGAGATTTGGAACAATGTCGCGCGACACGAAAAATTAACAAGCCGGTAAGAAGCATCAAGAAAATCCTTAGTTTTGTGAATTAAAATTGGTTCTGATAATAATTTCTTTTTGTTCCATAACGTCTAGCATGCCTTTCTGCGTTGATTGATAGTTTAAATAAGTCATTACACCACAGAGTCATGCGATATCAATGCATAAGTCAATCTAATGTCGAATTTTTGTGCAATTTGTTTGTATACTTGACTAATGAAAGCAGATCCATTATCTGAGATGCAGCTGGAGGGAAAACCAAATGTAGTAAAACCATGATCGTACAGTGTCTTTGCTGTTTCTTCAGCGCTAGCTGAGCGCATTGGTAGAGCCACAACGAAGAGAGACAGAAGATCCATTGTTGATAAGACATAATGAGATTTGCATGGGGCCATTGTGAATGGACCTAAATGGTCAATTATGATGGTCTCGAATGGCTTTTTAGGTGGCAGAATTACGTGCCTCAACTTTTTTTCCGGGTTATGGGACAGTATTGAAGTCAGACAAGTTTACAGTTGGCTATGTATCTTGTTACATTTGCATTTAGTCCACGACATGCAAACATCTCTCTCAGTTTTCCAATTGTTTTCAATATGCCTGCAATTTGTCATGAAACAATAAAATTATTGTTTTTGTTTGCCAAGGGGGTACAAGAACCCGTGGGTTTTTGTTTGGGTGGGAAATGTCAGTATATGTCACTAGCAGGTCGTGTTTACCGAAGATGTCATGTGAGTTTTCGCGGGCCAGACAATGGTTAAGCCTTTTTTGTGGGCGACAATTTGCCATTATAGTTAATTAAATTAGCGAATGGTTTCTGTTTATGTTGCTCACGTGACATTTGGCACATTTGGTTATTTACATTATTGATAGGTGTAGTGGCCAGTTCTGTGGCATGGCAGTGGGCGTCATAAACTTTACCGTGGTCATTTCATGGTTATTTACTCTTGTGATAGGTGGAGTGGCAGGTTCTGTGACTGGCGGTTTTGGCGTTTGCACTGAATGTTTGGATTGAGTGGTAGAATTAAATGGATTGTGTGGTTTATTGTCACCATCATGTACGATGTTAGGGACGTCAGTACGCCCTTGTCCTATGGTTTCACTATGGTGGTGTTCACTGATATGTTTCGTTGATAGAATTATTACTATTGTTTTGTCTTATGGCTGGTTTATGTTGTTTTCATCTAATGAATAAAGATCTGCTTGTTTTATCTATGTATTTGCTGACTATTCCTTGGTTCTTGCATCCCTCACACTGTCCCATGTATACTCCACCCTCCCTATCACAATCGCCCCTCCCTCCATTATGGTGTAACACGCATTCCTGTCTACCGCTACATGTATCAGGTTCTTGAAGCTGTGGCAACATAGTCTGTATTTTCCTACCCGCCGTTTCTACAACTTTCACTTTAGTATCGTTAGCATTTTCTTTAGCTATCTTCTTTATGGTTTCAGCAAGGCTGCCATTAGGGGTGGGGGGTACAAACAACACAGTGCCCTGTGGTTTGTACCAGGCTGATCTTTTCATCTTCTTTATTATTCTTTTCATTTCATTATATTGCTTAGGTCTGTAACGTGGGCATGTTCCATTCTCTTGTCTCTGCAGCTGTCTTTTATATGTCTCTATTCCAATTTTGATGACTTCAAGATGGAATTTAGGAATGTAGCCATTACTTTTCATACACAAGCTAAACTCACTGAGAAAAATCATTTCTGATAGTGTTGCTGTGTTTCCTGCTCATATTTCGTAAGATCCTAACTACCTCCTCTACTAGACAGACTCTTCTCATTTTTTCTTGGCATGGCTGATCTGTTCATGAGTACATATTGATTTACCATGCTTTTTCTATAAACTCTGTAGAGGAGTTCATTGTCTTTCATTTCCACAGATAAATCTAGTATTGGCCTTCTTCCTTCTGTGTGGCTTGACGGGTAGTCTACTTAGCCTGGTTTATATCGCGTTGCAGTTCGTGCGACAATAAGCTATGTGTGCGAGGCGCGAGTCGCTGCGACCAGGCGCCCCGGTGCGCCGGCGATGCCAGCAGAGACTCGGAAAGCTGTCTGTGCAACTGCACCAACCAGAGCCCCATGCCGTACTGCGAGCAGGACGGGGCTGCAGCTGCCACTGTGGGACCTGCAGGAGAGAAAACAAACACTGGTGATGTAGACTTTGCTTAGTAATATCAACCTTCTTCATACACCATGAAAATAATGTTTGAAATATGAAATAATTTTGAAATGTATAAACCTACTGTATGGTTACAAACTTATATAGCTTGCACAAAATACCAGCCTCTCCCTATAACCCCATATTGGAGCTGTGCGCTACTTCCTTTTAATACATTATGTCGAAATCTATATATTTTGTGAATATGTTTAAGACTTTCCTATTACTGTAAAAGTACATAGATAATGTTCAGATAAGGCTCATGAGTTCTTGCATGGCAATTGAAATAATATTTTGTACACGAAAAATACTTTTCCATAGGAGAAAATCGACAATATAGAATTATATTAGACCAATCATGTAATGGTTACACTATTGCCATTCCAGATTAATGATACAGCTTTTTTTCAAGTTACTTCTAATGTCACTAGACTATGAATTTCCCATCGTGAGCCCCATCATGACCACGCATATTCAACATTCGCCGTCATTTTCATCTAAAGAATATGAGTTTTGAATTTTTATACTACATAGCAATGAAACGAAGTTGATGTGATGAGTATGGCATCTTCACAACAGCCAACTGTCTATATGTATGTTTACTAAAATAGTACATCAGTTTGAGGTTAAGTTATCATCGTCGCCCCAGCCTTCTTTTTTTCATTTTGAGGCCTTGTATTCAAGCAATTGATGAAAATTTTCTAACATCCATATTTGAGATTGTGTTTTCTTCTGTCATGAACAATATTACAATAGGTACAAGATTTTTCCGAGTTTATGCTTATTCCATTGATTGGATTATAACTGTATCTACCACTTCTTTTTTATAGAATGTTAATTCTACAGAAAACTATTTATGCAATTATAATGGTACTTATGTTGAACGTTGGCTCATCAATAATTTATGTATGCTGCAGTACTGGGTCACGTGATAATAAATGATCGAACATGGCGTGCGAGGAGTTTGTTTTATTCCAAGTTAAACCAGGATTTACACTCACTTTCAACAACGCTAACGTTACAGCAATTTCTTGAAATCTTCAGATATCATGAAATTAATACGCAATAATACCTGTTTGAATGTGGTCCGGTGTACAGTAAAACATTTACAGTTTCGCCAAACAAAAAGTTTGCAAAAGCTCTCCAGATAATAAGGGACCGTTTAAACAATGACAGAACTCTAAAGAAGCGTTCGTTATCAAATCCAAATGACATCATGGACCTTTGTGAATTCATACTCACAACGACGTATTCTCAGTTTAGAGGATCAATCTACCAACAGAAGTTTGGCACAGCTATGGGGAGTCCAGTGTCACCAATTGTAACAAACCTGTACATGGAATGGTTAGAGACCAAAGCAACAGCCACGGCCCCATTGACTTGTAAACCACAACTATGGAAGCGGTATGTGGATGATGTGTTAGAGAAGATAAAGAGAGGAGAGACCCAGAACCTCACAGACCATCTCAACACAGTGGATGAGACTGGTAGCATCAAGTTTACGCATGAAGAAGAAAGAGATGGATGCAATCCATTTCTAGACACACTGATTGTGCGTAAACCAGACAGGAGTGTGAAATTACTAGGTTACAGAAAAAAGACACACACTGACCAGTACCTACACTTCTCCTCCCACCACCCTTTGCAACACAAGCTAAGTGTTATACGCACCCTTTTAGATAGAGGGAATGACATAGTGACAGAACAAGTTGACAGGCAGAAAGAGGAACAACACATAGTTGAAGCTTTGACAAGATGTGGCTATCCTGAATGGTCGTTCATACGAGTGAAACACCAGATAGAAACCAAACTTGAAAGGAAGAGTGAAAAGAACAAGAAAAGAAAAGAAGCTGAAAGATCAAAAGGCCAGGTTACCCTACCATATGTGAAAGGTGTTACAGAAGGGATCTCCAGAATTCTGAACAAACACTTAGTAGCGTTGGCGGTGAAGCCAATGCAGACTATCAGGAACATCCTAGAACACCCGAAAAACAAAGTATATAAGATGGACAAATGTGAAATTGTGTACAAGATTCCGTGCAAGTCATGTGATAAAGTGTACGTCGGGGAAACGGGCAGAAAGTTTGGTACCAGACTGAAGGAACATCAGAAGGACGTGGAAGCGAACCAGAAGGGAGCATACACAAGATCCACAAAGAAAGAGTCGAAAATGGAAATAAATAAGAGTGCCATCACAGACCATGCAAACCAGCACAACCATCAGATAGACTGGGAGGGAGGCAGAGTAATAGACAGAGAGAGAGTCAATGGAAAACCAGGAGTCTGTACACATCCGAACCTGCAAGCAGGTTATGAACAGGGACGAAGGGGAGGCACCAACTCTCGCGAGTTTATGATTCCATCCTCATTCAGGATCAGAATATTTGACCTTTGACATTGCGCGAAAAGAACATTCTGAGGATGCCAACAGTTGTTTGGCAAAACTGTAAATGTTTTAAAAATATCTAGTGTTGTGAACAAAGAAAGATGAACCAATATACTTCAATGTCATATTGAAAACCTCTCTGTTGAGGACATCTGCCTTACATGGACGATTTTAATTTTTTACAAAGGTCTCCACATAGGATAGGTTTTACTGTATTTCCTTCTACTACTTAATGGCTTTAATAATCCCCCACAGACTATTTCACTTGAATAATACAGAAAAACCACAACCACAGGACATTTACTGAAAAGGCGTACTTCCTCCAAAATCTAGATGTATAAGAGACAGACAAAGATAACACAATTTTTTTTTGCTCTTTACATACTAAACAAAGTTAAAGATATGTGCTTGTTCCTTGAATCAACTTCTCGTGATGGATATAATTTTGTTATATTCTTTGATCAATGAGATGTGATGATTTCTGGAGCCAAAAGTCTATCCAAAGTAGTCTGGATTCTCCTTCATGAATATTCATACACATAATGAGCTATTAATGAGCTGTGGAAAGGCCATTTTGTAATATCTGTGATAATAGCTAGAATCATATTTGAAATTTTAAAAGGATATATTTAAAAATTCTAAGGCTGGGGCTATTTAAAGAAATATCTCCTCTGTACAAGAGATGTGTTTCTATCTAATGACACACCATCAGTGGTTCAGTGTATGTACCTAAAGATGTGGTCATTATTTCACAAAAAATGCCTTTTAAAAACATTTTTTTAAATTTCACTTCTTATGAAATGGAGAAAAATTTTGAAATCATGTTATACCAATGTTTATGAAAATCATCTATATCAACTAAAAATTAGAAAAGTAAAACAAGGTCTGGGCTTCCCCCTTCATACAAAATGCAGCCGGCGAAATGTTACAAAACAGAAACGCGATACACCACAGCGTCAGGTGTCCCGACTTATACAATGGTGGTCTGGTTATGAAGGTTGCTACTTTTGACAAATGGTCTATTTGAAGAGGCGGTTTCAATAGAGACGTGACTTTAACGCAAGGGTGTACTGCATAAAACATTACAGTGCGTGGACCTTTGTTATATTCATCTAATATTCGAGATCTAACACTCATTTCTTTTTCTTATTGCCAGACAAGAAAAAAGTGAAAGGCAGCATAACGTTTACCACAGCGGCCTGGAGCGATGATCTTTCTGATCCTCAGTCCGCTGCTTTCAAAAGACTAGCCGATACTTTTTGTAATGCGGTAAGTTACATTTCAATTGCATATTTTCATTTTACACAAGCCTCTGATATCAATATGAGTCAAACAACGTATTCAAACATAAATACTGCACACTATTTTCATTAATTGGTTAATATTTGCTACATACAAATTAGTTTCTCTGCTTTAAATAAATAAATATTCATTCAGTGCTTTCATTTCCACAGATTGTAGAGGAACTACCTGATGCTGGCGCATGCAAAGTCACAGCGTTCAGGTAAACTTGATTGTTACAAGTCAATATCATGGAGGTGGATGTTCTTTTACCATTAATTTATAAATAAGAAGACTGCTTGCAGAACACACTTTACTTTGGTTAGACCAATTATGACTCACATGAACGATATCATCATGGATAGTTACCACCACGCAGTGATATTTCATACTTATGAAATTTCATCATTGGAGATTAAGCGTGGAACCTGTGATGGATGAAAATACGAGTTTGTGTTCCAAGATTTATTCAAGCATTCTCCAACTATATACATACACGCATCTCCTTATATATGGAGCACAGCCCAAACCAGTTAGAACCAGTTCAAGGGTATCACAAGACTATACACAAACTAGCTGGAACTGGTTTATAGAACCACTCCTTCACTTGACCTCATATGGTCAAACATATAGGTGTGGACTTGACCTTGAGCATACCTATGGAATGTCTGCAGTAGAACCTTATAATCTAAGTTAGGACAAATCATGCATTAGAGAGTCTGTTGTAACACAGAATAAGACTCTGCTGTTTTTGTTGTTTTACCACTTATCGGCCCGCTTTATCGTCTGGTAATACAACACTTTCAAGAAGGAAAATCCTGTGTAAATATTCCTGCGACACCACCATCAAAATTTGCATTGGCCTATTCAGCAGAAAAAGCAGAAAAGCCTAAAGATCAGAAATTGACGCCAATTAGTTGTCAACCAGTTAAGGCTTATGTAATCACACCGTAGGGTGTTAAATTGATCAGTCTTTGTCCTGCGCTTCCCTTACTTGCATGAATGATATTTCTATACGATTTTTCTTTTTCATCTAGGCAAGGAAGTGTGATAGTGGACTTTGAGGTTTGGCCGGCTACCGACTCATCACCCGCGGCCCTGGTGATCGCATTGACCGAAGCTTTGTCAGGAAGTAGGAGCAAACTCTTCCCTGGCGAGGAATGTCAAGACTTCCACGTCGTAATATCTGGTATGGCATGCTTACGAATATTCAATATTCAACCCCGAACAAACCTTTTGTCGCAACTCTCTATTATTGACGCAGCAAAATGACTCGTCTGTCTGCCCTTTGCTGTAGGTGACGACACGGCGTCGCTGCTGCCGGTGTCGGCATTCTTGCTGACAGTCGTGGCGCTGGTGTTTCTGGCATCCAGCGTCGTCCTGGGCTACCTGATCTACCGCGCCCGGAGGACACCGCCACCGCCGCCGCCAACAGCCCCAGGACCCCGCCCCACACCGACACCGGCTCGTCGCGCCCAGAAAAAAAGATTTCATTATAGTGACAATAGTGACATTAGTGACATTGAAGACATTTTAGATCCGCATTATGTTTAAATTTTTAGCTCATTTAATATTGTGTATTTCATGATTTTATCATATATATTGCTTTCAATGACAATTGTGTCGTCTACTATTGGTTTTTGCATATCTTTAGTAAACCATGACCAAGCAAGCTTAAACTCATATTCATAAACTGTATATTGAACACGATAAACCACTTATTTAACATGATAACCCCATTTGAAATGGAGAATGTGTCCTTCAAGCTCTCCTGTAATCATGTACCAAAATGTAGCAAAAACTATAAATATGTACATCTATGTCTTATGGCACAAGAATCAAATGATGCATGTTGGCATTTCAATACTTTTGCATATATTACAAATTAAAATAATGTATAGTTTAGTCAACACCAATTACAGAAAGTAATGAATTTCTAATAGATAAACAAACAAATTTGCTTTGTTGCATGTCCCAATTAATTGGCGCTTGTCACAATAAAATCAACTGATCAAATATTAGTTCTTTATTTATTTACATATAAATCCATGCTCTTTATTACTCTAAAAGATTAGCTATCAGTGGCCGATCCAAAAAAATCCCAAGCACACCGTAAACTGCCAATAACTTGAGCACTTGATCTATATTGTTCTTCCATACATAAAAGTAATATTAGAGGACTTATAATTAATTGCTCTCATCAATGCTCTATACATACATGTATAAGTAATATCAAAGTACTAATATTAATTGCTCTTTTCAGTACTAGGTCTACTGCAATGACCAGTAGTCTACTGATATTAGACTATTTTTTCGTGACAAGTGACATAGACTGGCGGCCCAGACCACTTTGGGTAGCTAAACTAGGTACCAATACCTAGTACCAATACCGCCAGGGGCGGTCAAGCGCGGTCAAAAAACAGGTATGGGTAGCCGAAGGAGGTACCACTTGAAAATACTGTCAAAGTACTTGGCACAGTGCACCAACATTGAGTCGATATGTGACAGACTTTTTTTTGACGGAAAGTGACCGACAGACGGCCAAGACTGACCGCTAAAAACGGGTTTGGGTAGCTGAACTAGGTACCACTTAAAATCAATTTTAAAATGATCCTTCGGGTTTGCACTCTTCAGAAATAAAATGGACAGACAAATAAAATGACGGAAAGTGACCGACAGACGAGGTCAAAGGTCTCTGGGGTCAGTGGTGGGGGGGGGGAGAAAATTAATGTATGATCCTCAGCCACTGATAGCAGGATTCTACTCAAAGTTTTTCATAGATAACCTGCCACAGCAAACAGTTTGCTACATGGACCCCATAGCACAACCTCCCACCCAAAACAACATTGTCAAGGAAATCATGACTCGCACTCTATCTGTGGCTAGAGCACTGGACAAACATATGGCGTGGTCACCTATGATCTAGCAGTGGCTCTTAAAGCATAATCCATCCAAGCTCTTGATATCCCTATGTATGACTCATTGATTATTCTCCTAGGAAATGTTCACTTAGAAATGGCGCTGTATGGTGGTTATGGAACATATATGGCAGAGTCGGGAGCTGAGTTCATCTTGACTGAAGCAGGAGTGCTGGCTGAAGGCTCACTAAATGGGTTTCTGAAAGGAAAATGTTATAACCGTTGTTCCAGAATCCATGAAATTTTTGCAACAGCCTTAGAGAAAGAGCTATTTGAACGTTTTTGGCATAAAAATCCTGATATTTATCTAACAACTATCAATGAAGAAATTAAAATACACACAGATGAGATGAGAAACTTATGCTGCTTCAAACAAAGAGATAACCGAATGTTTACGTTCATACAATGCATTTTTCAAATCAGTTATGAATGGAGAACTTGGCCCCACAGCTCAGTACTGGGCCCAATATATATATACATGATTAATAGGTTGCACCGTGAACTCATGAAATGTATTAGATCAAATGATGTAAAAGGTTACATAGATATGCTTCCTCACGTCATTGATATATTTTTTTTGTTTAAATAGACCAAATTATGCATGATGGGGTGTATTGTTCCTTCAAAAATTACGTTCTGCAGGTCCGGAGGTACAAAAAGTTTTAGAAGATGGTGCCTTTTCAATTAGAAGAACTGCAAAAAACCACTGCCGTACCGCTATCAATCAAACTCTTGAACAGACTATAAACTTCAATTCAATTCAATTCAAATTAGTTTATTTGTACACATACATGCAAATAACATTAGAATAAAAGGAGTAAATTAAAAAAAAATAATGCATACATGCTATAAAACAGAGAGCACTAAAAGCCTTTGTTTGGTATAAAGCGAATTGCTTATTTCCATAGTGGCACTGGATTGATCACATGATATAGGACGGCAATTTTTCACATTATACTAATAAAATAACAAAACTAAATAATTAAACAAATAATATATAAATAAGTTAAGAACTGGGATCACAGATATCATAGTACTACATCACAAACTCATTTTTTTTTTTTTATCTTGCATCGTATTAAATAGATATTTCTTACATTTATTTTTAAATCGTCTTTAGTTTTAGTACATTTAATATATTTTGGTAAATTATTCCACATTTTTTGCTCCATTATACATAAAGGATTTGCTACCATGAGATTTTACATGTGGAACGACATAACAATTTTCACTCTTTTCTGGTATTGTGTGAATGGATATCTGCCACTCTTTATATGTACATAGGTAAGTTGGTGCCAAACCGTGAAAAATATTGTACATCATATTACAAGATAAATAATTAAAACGACTTTCAACATTCAAATATTTCACTTTCATAAAATCTGTACATAGTAAATGGTGCCTATTGCCATATCCCAGAATATATCTAACCATCTTGTTTTGTGCTGTTTGTAATTTCTTTTTTAAGCATTGTTTCAAGCCTCTGTAATAAACATTATAACCATAATCTAAACGTGACTGTAATAAAGCTGAACACAATAATTTGCGCTCTCTTAAATTAAGGAAACAACTTTTACGATACAGAAACCTGAGTCCTGCATTGACTTTTTAATAATAGAATTACCCATGGTATGTCCGCCCATGTCCTGGTTAATGACCGCCCCAAGGTATTTAACATTGCTCTTAGCTTCTATTTTTACACCTTTACAATTGATATTCAAATAATATAATAACTATGTTTCTTAAGTTTTTTTTGATGCAAACAAAATTGACTCTGTTTTACCCAAATGAAGTGACAGCTTGTTAGAATCTAAACCAATTGCTATTTTTTTCCATTTTAGAACATAATAAAATTTCAATGGTTTTGACGTCTTTTCCAGATACTAGTAATAAAGAATCATCTGCATATAAACATAAATCACATGAAATTGAATTAGACATGTCATTAACATATATTGTAAAAAGAAGTGGGCCCAAAATAGAACCTTGGGGGACACCAGGTAACTTCTCCAGCTTCTGATAAGCAACCTTTACATCTACGAATTGTTTTCTGTTTGGTCCAAGGAT
>JAGTTF010005904.1:127088-138394 GCA_019095985.1 Streblospio benedicti
CATAATAAAAATTTACTTTTTTTACAGGGTTTTAGGGGACGCCCCTTCAAAAAGGGCGCCCTTTGGGCCCCAAAAATTTCTCATCCTAAAAATTTATAAAAATTAAAATTGCTTTTTTGGGGCGGGGCGATTTCGTTGGGGAAAACCCCTTTAAAAGCGGAAGGTTTTGGGAAAAAAAAAAGGTTTTTTGGGGCGCCGTCGGTTTCGCAAAACTACCCCAGAGCGGGGCCCCCGGGTTTCCCCCTCTCCCTCCCCAAATTTTCCCCCCCCCCCTTTTCCCCCGCCACCACCACCACCACCAGCACCGTCAGTACCCGGCCCACCGTAGTCCCCCTCCCCCTCCCCCGTATTGCCCCCCTGCCCCCCCACCACCACCACCACCACCGCCTCCGCTTTCTCCCGGGCCCCTCCCCCACCGCCGCCCCGGGATCCCCCCCGGGCCTGGGCCCCTCGCCGGGACCCCCGGGCCTGGCCACCCCAGCGCCCCCCCTGCGGAAATAATTTCATCAGTATTAATTAATATTAAGTGTTTGTCATCCTTCACAAATCTATAAATGTGACATTTGAAGAATAAAGTTACCGGTATGTACATTCATATAAGAAAATATGTCATCCAGCTTTTGAAACTGAACAATCCATCCTCTTATCTAATGTCCTTTATGATACATCTAAAGACCTTATAAATAATCATTTACTTTTGCTTGTACACATGTCAAATGTTTTGACAGTATTGTTGATTTTGACATACATCTGTGGGTGTGACTATTGTCTTGCATTCAGTGGGTAATGACAGAGTTTCACATTAACCTATACATGTGTATACAGCTGTTGACCTTGATTTTTGTATTGTCTGTGAGGGTCCATGAGATCATCATGCATCATGCAAAACAGTGTTATTAGGTCTACTCCTTAATCACAATGTAAGTTTACAGTTAAACCACCTGATATCTAATCAGGTTTCCACAGTTTTCTAACTTTTCACCTTCTTAATGCTTTCATTATTAGTGCGTCTTAAGTAGAAGTCATCAGATTTATAAAATGAGCATTTATCTATTAGCTTCTGAGGATTGCAATTGCAGTGCCATACAATGTCTGAGAGTTTCAGTTTGGTGATTCTACTGGTACGTTGAATTTGTTTAGCCTTGATCATGATTGTGTGTGTAGGTGCAATGACAGTTTTTATTGTTCTTTTGGACAGGGAAATAATAAGTATTCGTATTCTTCTGTTTGGTTAGGAGTTCAAATCAAAGTGGAGCATTATGAATTTTTAAGTATTTTCTTATGACCTGCTAATGGGAGTAAAATTAAATATGTATAGTCTGGAGATTCAGTTTTAAGCAGACAATGATATTAAGTGGCTACAATTGTAGTGAGTGGAAATCTATTATTCCTTCCTCAGCCTATATGTGTAAATTGTTGAATATTACAGCAGTAACTGAATGACCAATTTAACAGAATTTCATTGCGCAGTTATATTAAGACAATACACGTTAGACACAAAAACATGGGTGATCCCCTTAATCGTGACAGGTAAAGCAGAAATCAATGATGAAAGAAATGATTTGCCACCAAATTGGTGAGACCATATTTTTACTCTTCGATGCAGAATCTAATATTTAAGAACTTACAATAACATATGGGTCTGGTTCACGCATCAGGTCTCTATACTAGTAGTGACAAACTATTCATTTTTAATATCAGAGCTCTGGTGGGAAATGAATTAACACATTGTGTGTAGAAACAAATGGTCAGTGGTAACTTGACCCCCGTGTTCATCATGCAGGAATGTTATGTTGTGCTGTGTCGGCAAAAACAATGGTGGTCAATTATGCGGTTGAGTGGTTACATACACATGCCATAGGGACCTGTTGATCTGTTCTTCAAAAATCTCTACATGCTGTTTACCGATGATTTATGGTTACTGTATGCCAAATACTATAATGATTTTGATTTATTTTCAGTTATTTCGAGATCTACAACGAACGTGTGAGAGACCTTTTGAAGACTGCTCCAGCCAAAGGGGAAAAGTACAGGCTCAAAGTGAGGGAGGACCCCAAGGAGGGGCCATTTGTCCAGGGTAAGTAGGGCAGGAATCTGTCACCCTGGGTTGGTGGAACAGGTGAGCACCAAATGGGGAAGACCTCAGTACAAGTCAAATTTTAGTATTTGATTAAAAGTAGATTTTTTCTGACACAAATTATAACGTTATGATAATCATATTTGCATTGATCTAGATCTGAATTTCAATATCATTATATTTTATCAAAAGCATATATAACTCCAATTTTAGTACATTTTTCGCTATTAGATAATAGAGACATTCACCTATGACTTGCTTAGTGCTTACACACACTGTGACCAAATGAAAGAAATGTGTGTTTGAACATGATGATTATACATGTAATATTTAAACAGCTTTTCATACAATACGTGATTATCATTAACATTTCCTGCCAACTTATCACTTAGATTTTTTTAAACCCTGAAAATTCTTAACTAAGTTAAACTTTTATTTAACATCGATCTGTAGAAATAGAAAAAAAAGAAATGAATCACTGTATAAGAAACATAACATATATGTATGCGAATTAGAAATGATTTTGAAAAATACTCCTGCAAGTTTCACAAGTTAAATGGTTATTGTGATATTGTCAATGTTTAAGTGTGATAATTCTCATATGAGACCACTTAATCCACAGCAAATCCATCAAGGCACCGGGACTTATCATCACCCAATCAGCAATTTGCGCTCACTCTATCATAAAAGTGTTATTAAACCTATAAATGACTTATTGTTAATAGTTTGGGGTTTAGCATGGATTAGGGTTGATAGTGGAAGTGTCAATTTGCATAGTTATGCAGCAGTAGGTGTGATACGGCTGTCTGTAGGGGGGTGTCCTTGCGAACAACATGGCATCCGCTTAAAGCGAGGGGCACATTCCACCACAAGGTTGGTCTACAGCCAGTCTACGACCAAAAACGCAGAGAAATCATAACGATCCGTGAGTGTGCAGTGCGGCAAACGTACGTTTTTTCAAGGCAGTGCGGTGACCTTACGTTAAACGCAGATGATTTATACGTTGTCGGCACAGACACAGTACTGGGGCCGTGCGTTCCCTGTACCATGAACGTGCGGATCCCGAATACTTTTTTAAAATCAAACATTGCATTGTTGTGTTTGGTTTTTGTAAAATTCTTGGTATTGTTGTCTATACTTTTGTCACTGCATGAAAAGATCTGAAGTGTTGCTATTGTACGGCTGCAAGGTGGAATCTTTAGTCTGGTAATTCTATCAGTGTTTACCTTATTTACACTTAAATATTTATAATTGTTTGTAAATTGATAATTAGCATATGAGAAGAATACAGATGAATATTTAAAATCAAACATTGCATTGTTGTATTTGTTTTTATAGAATTCTTGGTATTGTTGTCTATAAACTTGAAGATCTGAAGTGTTGCTATTGTAAATTCTATGAGGTTTTACCTCATTGATGACTTTGATTTTGAAAATTAAGTTGTTGAGGAAATAAAGACATAGGACAAGAGCATTGATCTACATATCTTGATTTGTACACAAATACTATCACATGCCAAATTCAAGTCCAAACTCAAGATACCCATTTACATACATGAAGATTATGTTTTTAGTAAAATCCATCATCATCTTGAACGCGATCTTGAAACTTTCTTGAAGAGTAAAATATTACGAGGGTGTACATAGCTTACATAGGTAAAGACATACATATTTATTTGTAAAATAACTTGAGACCTACAATGTATTTGTACCAATGCTTGCAGACCTATCCAAGCACCATGTGAAGAACAATGCTCAGATCCAGTCGTTGATCCGGATCTCACAACCGCACCACCGCCGAGACGCACATGCACGATCTCAGTTCACGATCTCACGCCATCTTTTCCATATATTTCGCAAAGGTACGATACTGGGTAAATTTTGTATAACTGAGTATTTTTTTAAACAGATGTAGATGAGATTTTGTTAATCTACTAATGAGATGTGTTGATAAGGTGCATAGAACGTATTTGGGCCAAGAATGAGTGTATACTATATATATATATGTATGTATTTGGCTTTGGTAGGGTTTTGAATATGTATAATCAACTTTTTTTATATCTGATTTACTTGTCTCTGTCATGCATATTCAGGTGCTTTTTAAGATAAAGTTTTAAAATGTCATCCACATGTACATACATCTATAACTTATGTTACATCAAGCACAGCGTATGTTCTCACACATTTTAATCTTTACGGATTTCATGTAACAGAAGAATAAGCCTTCAAAATTTAAAAGCAAGATCCTCAGCAGGCGCATTAAACTCGAGGAAAAAAGACCATAAAATGCAAACCAATTCATAAGGTCCCATTAACATGACTTCTGTCCATCATTATCTTAACCATCTTCAGTGTTATATTATATTAGATAGATCCAGAAAATGAAATAACTGATAGGATATAACATATACACTTTATATATTTTATATATTCATTCCTAATCATTATTTAATTCGGAAGAAAAAACTTATGGGATCTCCACACTTCCAGATATTGACCTGATAACATACATTTAAGTAAATTATCAGAGTTCCTGTTACCACCAAATACAGAAAACATCAAGATGAGGGTGGAATGGAAATAAACCTGATAATTCATGTCATCCCATATTGACATGTATTTTTTGCCATTATTTCTAACAATATGAGAGAAATATTTGATGATTTTTTATCGTCAGTGTAATCAAATAGACAACAAATAAAATGACGAGGAAAATGGTGTCGACAGAAAAGGTCAAAGGTCTCTGGGGTCAGTGGTCAGCATCGATCGGGTAGCTTAGCTATTATAGGGACCACTTCAAATCAATTTCAAAATGTTTCATAGCGTTTGTACTCTTCAGAAATAACATGGACAGACAAATGAATTGTCGGCAAGTGACCAACAGGCGAGGTCAAAAGATCTCTGGGGTCAGCTGGTCAGCATCATTTGGGTAGATTAGTCAGTACCATTTGAAATATACAAATGAAATACACTTGATATAAGAAATGAGTAGTTTCTTAACTGCTTTGAAACTCAATACATTTTGTAGATTAAAGTTTGTTTCTTTAGAAACAAGTACAAGCATTCTTACAAATATGTCTCTTTCACTCTCTGGTTTCGTTTGCAGCTTCAGCTTTATTTTTGTATTTGTCGCCTTCATATTTTCGTTAAAAAATTTGCACGGGACGTCTTTTTATTGGTTTCAGAAATCGTGATGGGTCTGCCTTGCATTCATTCAGAAATGTATCTTGCAACTGTATCCCGGTATTCAGTGTGGTAAGCAAGTACGTCTTTGTTGACTGACTAGCTGCTTTACCAGTGGCTAAGTTTAGTAAACAACTTTGGCTGGACACCCCTTCAGAAAATGGATTGCAACACTGATCAATAAGATCGATCACTGACACTATATCTTTGTTGTCTTTCTTGATTCGATGGTGTCAGTTGGGATCTCGCATCTGTTGTGTTAGAAAGTCCAACAAGTTGTTCTAGTTCTGTGACTGCCATTCCTCTTTGTGTTGCTGATATGCACCAACCTTCAAAGGCTTCTTTTGAATTTTGAAATCCAACAATTCCCTTCATGGGAGATGCTGCATCCTTGTTTATAGTCTGTTCAAGAGTTTGATTGACAGCAGTACGGCAGTGGTTTTTTGCAGTTCTAATTGAAAAGGCACCATCTTCTAAAACTTTTTGTACATCCGGACCAGCAGAGCGTAATTTATAAAGGAACAAAGAAACAAAACACCCCATCATGCATAATTTGGTCTATTTAAACCAAAAAATACATTAATGACATGGGGAAGCATTCCTATGTAGCCTTTTACATCATTTGATCTGATACGTTTCATGAGTTCACTGTGTGCAACCTACTAATCATATAATATATATTGCACCCGTACTGAGCTGCGGGGCCAAGTTCTCCATTCATAACTGATTTAAAAAAAGCATTGTATGAACATAAACATTCTGTTATCTTTTTGTTTGAAGCAGCATAAGTTTCTAAATCGAACTTGTGTATTTTAATTTCTTCATCGATAGTTATCAGATCAATATCAGGATTTTTTCTACAAAAATGTTTAAATAGCTTTTTCTCTAAGGCTGTTGCAAAAATTTCATGGATTCTGGAACAACTGTTACAGAATTTTCTTTTCAGAAAACCATTCAGCGAGCCTTCAGCTACCACTCCTGCTTCCGTCAATATGAACTCAGTTCCGACTCTGCCATATATGTTCCATAACCACCATATAACGCCATTTCTAAGTGAAAATTGCCTAAGAGAATAATCAATGAGTGGTACATAGGAGCATCAAGAGCTTGGATGGAGTATGCTTTAAGAGCCACTGCTAGATCATAGGTGACCACGCCATATGTTTGTCCAGTTTCTCTAGCCACAGATAGAGTACGAGTCATGGTTTCCTTGACAATGTTGTTTTGTGAGGGAGGTTGTGCTATGGTGTCCATGTAGCAAACTATTTGCTGTGGAAACTATTTGCTGTGGCAGGTTATCTATGATAAACTTTGAATAGAATCCTGCTATCAATGGCTGAGCATCATGCATTAAGCTCGCTGTCCAAGTAAATTCTAATGTTTGAACTGGTACATATTGAAATGTTTCAACAGGCTGATTAGAAGATGATTCTATGCTTTCAACTGCAGTTATGATAAATCTGGCTGAACCCATTGAGTTGTAGTAAGGCATTATCTCATTTGCTGTCACGCACGCACGCACGAACGCACGCGACGCACGCACACACACACACATTGATTTCATATAAAAAAATAACATATGGAAAAACCAGCAATAAAATAGTCTGGCAGTGACATTTCAACTTATTCATGATCATGCATAACATTGTGGAATTGTTTTGCTGTTTTTTTTCAAACCAAGCTAACTACATTTTGTATGTTTTTATTGATAATCAAGTTAGATGACCACAGCTGACCCCAGAGATCTTTTTGACCTCATCTATCGGTCACTTTTTGGTCAATTTATTTGTCTGTCCATGTTATTTCTGAAGAGTACAAACATTTTGAAATTGATATGAAGTGGTACCTATAATAGGTAAGCTACCCCGACACGATGCTGACCACTGACCCCAGAGACCTTTGACCTCGTCTGTTGGCCACTTTTCCGTCATCTTATTTGTCTGTCCATGTTATTTCTGAACAGTACAGACCCTAAGGATCATTTTGAAATTGATTCGGTTAAGTGGTTTTAGTTTGGCTACCAAGCTCGTTTTTTAGCGGTCAGTCTTGGCCGTCTGTGGTCACTTTTCCGTCAATAAAAATGTCTGTCACATATGGACCCAATGTTGGTTCTGTGCCAAATAAATTGATAGTATTTTCAAGAATTGGTACTCCTTCGGTTACCCATGCGTTTTTGACTGTGCTTGGACCCCCCAGGGAGGTCCCCCCGCCCCTCCGATTCTCGGCAGGCGATGATCCCATGGTCAAGATGGAAAGTCTGAATGGTTTAATGGTCAAACATTGGTACCTCCTTTAGTTACCCAAAGTGGTCTGGGCTGCCAGTCTATTAGGAGCAGAATTTTTTTTTAGCCTTGATAGTTTTTACAACACGGTACAGTAAATACTCGGTTATACAGTAGCCTTACTTTTAAGATATTTTCATTTATTATGTATTATGAATCATAAAACCCATTGTGGATAAAGCTATGAAATGCGGAATATCTAGTTTCACAACAATTTATACGAACTAGTTTGACGATCTGTTAAAATTTTTTTAACAGGGTTTTAAGATCTTAAAATAATGCTCAGTCAAAAATATAAGTGATCTGTAAATTCCAGGATATATAGACGATGTCTCATCCATTGGAAGTGTAAGGAAAATAATACTAATATTTTTCACCTTAATTATATATTACACCTATAAAAAATACCACGATGTCTTTTGAGCTAAAACACGAGGTCACGTGATATTGCATAATCGAATGATTTTCGCCGAACATACCTTGGATTTCCAACGGCAGACGTCACAATTAACATGGGAGAGATAGGAGGACTCTTACGTGCACCATGCAAGTAACGTCTGACGAAAATCATTTGGTTTACATTTTGCTGCTTCACTTTGTTTTGATGGTCACTGGCTGAATGTTTATGTTGTGGTATTTAAATTGTTCTACATGCTTTAATACGTTGTTTAAATGAAAAAGTTTTCAGAATGCACACATTACATCATATTGCTTCTCTACAAGCACTCTTAAGCCAATATTTATTTCGTGCCATGACTTTAAAAGATTCTGATACACAATGCACTCAGCACATTTCCTGCTATTAAACTAGTAATTTAAAACTTCAGCATTGTGACTGAGCTAACATGTATTCTAATTGGTGTAAAATAAAATTAATTAAAACCCATTTCTGAAATCATAGAATTAATATATTATCATTTTAGAATGATTGTATCATGGATTATATTACAATATCTAATATTAGCAGCCATCAATATTGAATTTAATTTCTCATGTCCTTGTCACATGGACCATTGAAAACGCCTTCACTAATTCACTTCTCTTGGTGAGTGATGTTTACTTTTTGAAATATTAACTTATTTTTATATGTTTAACATGTTAAAAGTTCAAATTAAGTTTGTAATTATAAGTATTTGAAGTTATATTCTTTTAAGGCTAAAATTGTGTGTGCTAGGATTACATTTTATCGAGTGCATCACGGAGGAAGATTGTTGTAAAAGTTTGACTTCGCGGGTTCATACTAGTCATAGGATTCTGAGGAACAGAAGCGGATTTCAATACACATATGAAATTTATTTGATTTAATGACAGAACACGTCAAGGATAAACAATTGAAGTGAAAGAGGATATAATTCTAAGATACTTTCCACTCAAAATCTGAGCAGGAAACGTTGCTATGTGTCATACAATCCGGTTTATGATTATCCACAAAAAAATGATGGCTATATGGAAATGGCGGAAATATTAATGAACAGATGAACGTGCTATAAACTACCTGTACAGAAATTGATATTTATTTAGGGAAGAATTGGATAAAATGCACTAAAACTGTATTTTATTTGTACAACATGCGATTCTTAGAAGTTTCTAATTCAACACATTCCAGAAATATTTTTTACAATTGAACTGGAAAGCACTAATTTTGGATAACCTACAGAAACCTTGGTCTGGACTGGACAGGCTTCTTACAGTGTGCATCAGACAAAGAATTAGTTATTGTGATAAAATTTACCATGTGTTACATTAGCTTACTGTTTAGTTAACCATTGGACTCTGAGTTGTTTACCATGCAATACAATGTATTTTTAATTGGTATATTCCATAATTATAAAAACGGTTTATGAAATTATGAAGATGATACTAGATTTACAGCTAAAGATGAAATTGATATATATATATATATAAATAATGAACTTTCTGACTTGCAAAAAAAAAGATGCTTGCTAGTTGACTTACATTTGCAAATGGCACATCAATTAACATCAAAATATTTTCCCCAACAAATAGCAAAAGCTTTTTACTAAATTTGTGATTTGTGCGGCAGACATACAGAAAAAAAGGAAGATGCTCTGTTTTTGTATTGACTGTTCTTAAATAAAAATATAATAGCAATGCTATTTTACAAGAAATCTGTATGATAATGGTAATTCATAAAAACTAAGTTATGTCAAATCGTACTCTGGTTTGGTGTTTGTAAAATCATGAACATAATTACAGCAATGTTTAATGTGGCATGTGTTTAAAATCATTAATCATGAATGGGATAGATTTTTTCAAACAGTAATGTTTCAATTAAATTGTGGCATGTGTTTAATAAAACCAAAGTGTTTTAATTTTATATCAAATCAGAATACAAAAATCTAACATGGTAATTATTCAACAATGAAATTGAAATTCAAAAACAATAAAAAAACTGTCTGAATTTTCAAAGTATGCATATTTGACTGTGCATTTATTAGAAATTTGTAAAAAACACTAGATATTAAAAAAACTGTAAAAACAGTTTAATTTTCATATCAAAAAAATATTTTTTTTGCTGAAAAAATAATAATAGAGCCTGCTTGTTCAGTTTTTCCACATTTCCAGTTAGGCTATATTTCAATTCAACACACTTGTGAGGTAGACAAACATTCTTTGTTAAGTTGTTTATCATTTTCACATTTATTATGATTTGTTCAGTTGTTGTTCAAAATTGATAAAAGGGTACTAGAAAACAAATACAAACATGATTTATCAATTAGAACTCAACCTAGACGGCAAGACATACATGCTTGATTCTATTCATGAGAGTACAAATCTGAAGTGTATTCAAAATTTCGTTGAGAACAAAATAGGTTTACCCTCCAACAAATTTCGTTACATGAGCAATGGTAAGCATGTAGCTGAAAATGACACAATTTTTCTTCCATCATCTATATTGATCACAGTAGTAGGATGTGGTGGTGGACGGCCAAAAAGATCACTACAAGAGTCTACATGTAATGATACATGCTCAAAATGTGGCAAAATACCAATAAAACGACGTAGGATAATTGATGAGGATATGGGTGAATTTAGTTTTGAAACATATGGAAGACGTTATGATATATTGTGTAACATTTGCTTTTTTGCAATAGAACGTGCTTTTCAAAAGCAAAAAAATAGCACCCAAGAGCTAGGTATTACAAATCATACACCTGGTACAAGAGAAGCAGCCAATGCATTTGATTTACCCTCAAATAGTTTGCTAGAAACTAACCAATCTATGTGCATGGTTCAGCAGTATTATGGAATAACTTGTGAGCAAGAAGCCACATTACAGCCGATTCCCAAGCCTTTCTCTGTGGCTGACATTGAAGCCTCACTAGGAATTGCTACAAATACTGTTTTAACAATGCCCGACAATGCCCCATTATTGCTGTGTGGTGCACATTATCATAATTTGTATATGTTTTTTTCTCATCAAAAACGTGTTTGTTGCATATGTAAACAAAGTGTGCTAAACAAACGCTCAATTGCTTTGACACCCATAGAAAAACACATAGACAAGCAAGGTAATCAACATTACACAAAAAATACTGAGCTTGATGTATGTAGGTTTCGTGTTGCATGTCGATCATGTCATGAGAACATGAACATTCCTGAAGATTCGCACACGCCAATGTTCATATTGGACTGTCTTGAAAAACAAATTGATGATTTACAACCATTAACAGATGTTCATGAAAAGGCATTTTATAATGTTCTTCTAAAATACCTTAAGACTTTCAGATCATTGAACACTTG
>JAGTTF010005904.1:151066-164305 GCA_019095985.1 Streblospio benedicti
CCATTTATTTTCAAAATCATCTTTGCATTTATTGAATAAGCTTTTGGTGTTACTATATTTCATATATTTTATAAATATGACGAATGGTGTTTTTCAGGGTAGGTATCGTATGTCTATGTCTTGAAATGACTATGGATTGTTTTACAATATCAATAATTTAGTTAGGGAGATAGGAATTAGGTATTCCTAAATAGATTTTCTTTTCTGTTAGGGATATGTCCAACTTAGAAAATATTTCTTGTTCAATCTTATTCCACAGACTATGTACAAATTTACATTCAAAAAATAGATATCTGTACGTTTCTAAATTGTCACAGTTCCTACATTTTGGCGATTCAATTTTTCTGAATCTTTTCATAGATTCATTTGTGGCAATAATTCTGTGCAAGCACCTATACTGGAAATCAATTGCTTTTTTCTCTTTTAGATATGAATGTGGAATAAGGTAATAAGACGGTAAGGAGTATCTATTATTTATAATAAGCCAATAAAAGTCTTTTAATTTTGCCTTAAAAATATCTCGTTCTTTGCTTATCCTTAAAATATTATGGGAATCTGCTTGATGATCTTTTTTACATTTTTCCACTTTTTAGATATTGAAGCAATCAAACTTTGCCAATTTAAATAATTATTGATAGTAATCCCCTTAATATTGTTCCAGAAATGAAAATCTATGATTTCTCCATTTTCAAATAAACCTCCTGTTACCCAGATTCCTGCATCCATGAAATTCTTTAAAAAGATTGATTTATTGTCTATTTTCAAATGCTTATTGCTCCAAATCAATTGGTCGGAGGGTTCTTTTCTATATTCTACCAGATCAAAAAAACGCCATTCTTTAAAACATTCTGTATAAAAGGTGGGTAGGTGGTTATTATTGTTACCTTCGTAGTTGCAATTAAATAAGCTAATAAGGTTCCACCAAACGGTTTAAGGTAACTGTTAATTATTAATTTCCAAATGGGTTCTGTATTGTCTATATATCAAATATATGCAATTGAAATGTAACTTACCGCATTACAAAAAAGTATCGGATAGTTTTTTGAAAGCAGGGGACTGAGGATCAGAAAGATCATCGCTCCAGGCCACTGTGGTAAACGTTATGCTGCCTTTCACCTTTGGCTTGTCTGGCAATAAGAAAAAGAAATGAGTGTTAGATCTCGAATATTAGATTAATATAACAAAGGTCCCATGTACTGTAATGTTTTATGCAGTACACCCTTGCCTTAAAGTCGCGTCTCTAGTGAAACCACCTCTTCAAATAGACCATTTGTCAAAAGTAGCAACCTTCATAACCAGACCACCATTGTATAAGTCGGTCCACCTGACGCTGTGGTGTATCGCGTTTCTGCATACAACCGTGTTTTTGTAAACTTTCGCCGGCTGCATTTTGTATTAAGAGGGAAGCCCAGACAAAACTACACAATATAAAAACCATTACAAAATCTTTGGTATGTTAGATAGAGATAAGTGTGATATCTCATATAAAAGGTATTTGAATCTACTTTCAGCATGTTAAAATGAATATGCAAATTATCTCATTTGCATACTTTTAAAGTTTTTTGGTGAAGTCATTATTCATGCAATCATATTGATATTATTCACCATCATTAACGATACAATCAAGCACTCTCACTAAACATTTGGGTAGGATCGGATTAAAATTGATGATTTGCCAGACTAATATTTCTGACCATTCCAATTTAATGTCTAATACAAAATCATGTATTAGTTGTCATTTTAAGTGGTTTTTGTCAGCAAAAATGCAAGAAATTGTTTTATGATTTTATTCAATAGATATGATGCCCCTCTATCCCAGAAAAAAAGTCTACCAAAATTACCCGATCCAAAATAGGTTTTTTTAGACGGTTTTCAAGATGGCCGCTGGGCATATCGTAAAATATTATGTTTTTTATTTTCTAAGCTACATCAATGTGTAATACATGGAATTCGGGGCTAACAGGGTCACTGATTCCATTTCCAGTATTATTTAAATAATTTGACATTATCTTGACCTTCAAATCCAAGATGGCTGTCACTTACCACGTGTAGTTTACATAGTAGTAGTAGTTTTATTATTTTACTTTTAAACCTACATCAATGTGTAATACCTGGGCTTTAGGGTTTAAAGGTGTCACTGATTCCATTTTCAGCATCATTTTAATCATTTGACCTTATCTTGACCTTCAAATAAAAAATTGCTACTACTTTATCGTGAACATTTTACGTATTTTATTTCTAAGCAATGTTGCTGTGTAATACATGTATTTTTAGCTTTTCAGGGTTACGGATTGCAACTGCACTGTATTATTTTACTGATTTAACCTGATCTTAACTCATAAATCCACGGTGATTTCTTTTAGCATTGAAATATAACATATATACTGGTAAACATAATTTGAATGGTAATGGAATCTCAGCGTCTTCATACCTGTAGTCATGAGAGAGTTATGCACAAAGATTATTACAGTAACAAAATTTATTCTAAACCGAAGAATATTTCATACAACAGATACAAACAGATATATGTACATTTATAAATATATAACAGATAATATTCAAATATCATTTCCCTGGGGCAAAGCCATAAGCCTCCTTCATTGAGTGGCTAAAGAATCTAGGGTCCCATTGCTTGGGAACCTCCAGTGTCTATGGTTCTTCCTTTACATCTTCCAAATCATTGTTGTATTGATTGTGACAATTTGTTAATTGGCAAGAGCCACATGCTGATGTACATACCAAATTGCACAACTGACAGCTACATTTCTTCTAATGACAATGGTTTGTGGAATTGCAGGGTATGACATTAATCACACCCTGCGGTGCAACCTTTATATCATTCATTCTAAGGCAGTCATGTCATTGCTTTCCCACTCCCATTTAGAACGAACATGGTTATGTTCCACCCAAACTAATACTTGGCAGTAGACCCTCAAAGAATGATATTTACTGGATGAAATTGTAAGTGGTAAACGCTCTTGTGTGACAAATTGTTTAAAAGATGTCACTCTCTGAAAAGGCCCATGAGGTAAACAAGTTCTTTTAAAACATCTTCACGATAGAAGATGGTGGCCCCCCTTCCCCCCGCCACCAGAGCATAGCTTCATGGATGAACTTACAGACTTCGTTATCACCATTGAAATGGTGAAGAAGCAACTAACCTGCCTCTACACCGGAAAGGCATCAGGTCCAGACGGCATTCCAACATATGTCTTGTCACAGGCAGCAGAAAAACTTGAGGAGACCTTCACCCACCTGTTTCGGCTTTCCCTTGATAAAGGTCAACTCCCAGCTGAGTGGAAGAGTGCACTGGTTACGCCAGTTCAAAAGAAAGGCAGTAAAACGACAGCAAGCAACTATAGGCCAGTGAGTCTTACATGCATGGTATGTAAAGTCATGGAGAAGCTGGTGCAAGATCAGATAATGAAACACCTGCAAAGCAATAACAAAGTAACTTTTATCAGAAAGGACAACATGGGTGCTTGCCAGGCCGGTTGTCAAATAACTGCCTGAGGTCATGGATAACTGGACAAGTATCCTGGATGATGGCGACAGTGTGGAGATCGTATACATGGACTATCAAATGGCGTTTGACTCTGCCCCACACCTTCGTCTCCTAGCAAAAATACACACTTTCAGCATCGGAGGCAAAGTCCTCAAGTGACTGAAAGATTTCTTCACAGTCAGACTACAGAATGTCGTCATTAATGGCACCCAATCACACAAGGTGCATGGGAGTAGTGGTGTGTACAAGTGTCCGTTGTTGGGCTGATAATGTTTGTCCTTTTCAATAATACCTGCCAAGATACGAAGATGTACATGAGAAGTGACACTGATGAAGGCCATTAGGATCTGCAAGTCTCAATGAAGCAGACAAGGATCTTGTGGTGGTGATGGACAACAGACTAGCATTCAAAGACCACATAGCGCAGGCAACATCAAAGGCGGATTGCATCGTTGGAATCATCCGTAAGTCTTTTGACTATCTGATGAAGAAAAAACTTTGTCCAGCTGTACAGGAGTCTGGTGAGACCCATCCTTGAATATGGACCCTGAGTCTGGCAACCACACCTGAAAATATTGTGCAGTGATATCAAGGGTGTACAGCGCAGAGCCACAAACCTTCTATCCCATCTGTACAACAAACCCAACCCTGAAAGACCACAGATTCTGAAGTGGAGCATCAACACAAGAGGTGACTTGATCCAGGTATTCAAATAATATCATCCAGTAAATATCATTCTTTGAGGGCCTACTACCAAGTATTAGTTTGGATGGAAAATAACCATGATCCTTCTAAATGGGAGTGGGAAAGCAATGACATGACTGCCTTAAAATGAATGATATAAAGGTTGCACTGCAGTGTGTGATTAATGTCATACCCTGCAATTCCACAACCCATTGTCATTAGAAGAAATGTAGCTGTCGGGTGTACAATCTGGCATGTACATCAGCATGTGGCTCTTGCCAATTAACAAACTGTCACAATCAATACAACAATGATTTGGAAGATGGAAAGTAAGAACCATAGACACTGGAGGTTTCCAAGCATTGGGACCCTAGACTTTTTAGGCACTCAATGAAGGAGGCTTATGGCTTTGCTCCAGGGAAATGATATTTGAATATTGTCTGTTATATATTTATAAATGTACATGTATCTGTATGTATCTGTTGTATGAAATATTCTTTGGTTTAGAATAAATTTTGTTACTGTAATAATCTTTGTGCATAACTCTCTCGTGACTAAAGGTATGAAGACGCTGAGATTCCATTACCATTCAAATTATGTTTACCAGTATATATGTTATATTTCAATGCTAAATGAAATCACCGTGGATTTATGAGTTAAGATCAGGTTAAATCAGTAAAATAACACAATGCAGTTGCAATCCGTAACCCTGAAAAGCTAAAAATACATTACACAGCAACACTGCTTAGAAATAAAATACGTAAAATGTTCACCATAAAGCAGTAGTAATTTTGGATTTGAAGGTCAAGATAAGGTGAAATAATTAAAATGATGCTGAAAATGGATTCAGTGACACCTTTAAACCCTAAAGCCCAGGTATTACACATTGATGTAGGTTCAAACGTAAAATATGTAAACTACACACGGTAAGTGACAGCCATCTTGGATTTGAAGGTCAAGATAAGGTCAAATTATTAAAATAATACTGGAAATGGAATCAGTGACCCTGTTAGCCCCGAATTCCATGTATTACACATTGATGTAGCTTAGAAAATAAAAAACATAATTTTTATGATATGCCCAGCGGCCATCTTGAAATCCGTCGAAAAAAACCTAATTTGGATTGGGTAATTTTGGTAGACATTTTTCCTGGGATAGAGGGGCATCATATCTATTGAATAAAATCATAAAACAATTTCTTGCAATATTGCTGACAAAAAACACTTAAAATGACAACTAATACATGATTTTGTATTACACATTAAATTAGAGTGGTCAGAAATATTAGTCTAGCAAATCTTCAGTTTTAATCTAATTCTACCCACATTTTTAGCGAAAGTGCCTGATTGTATCGTTAATGATGGTGAATAATATCAAAATGATT
Source organism: Streblospio benedicti (assembly GCA_019095985.1). Classification (NCBI taxonomy): domain Eukaryota; kingdom Metazoa; phylum Annelida; class Polychaeta; order Spionida; family Spionidae; genus Streblospio; species Streblospio benedicti. Next base: position 156,640 of record JAGTTF010005904.1, read on the forward strand.
GCATGAATAATAACTTCACCAAAAAACTTTAAAAATTGCATTTGTATCAAAAACGTAAAAAATGCTATGTTTATGCAAATTAGGCATATGCAAATGAGGTAATTTGCATATTAATTGTAATACCCTGAAAGCAGATTCAAATACCTTTTTTATGAGATATCACACTTATCTCTATCTAGCATACTAAAGATTTTGTAATGGTTTTTATATTGTGTAGTTTTGGTCTAATTTACGCTGACGTTACCATGGAAACCACAATTTTTCTCAATTTTCCCTGCACTTCCTGCACTGGCATCAGGCAGCGCCTTAAACTAGACAAAATTTCGCAACTTTTGGTATATCGCAGTGCTTGTTCAGAGCTGGTGCAAGGTTCCAAAATTTTGAGGGGTCATATGTGCAGCCCTATATGGATGTTAGAAAATTTTCATCAGTTGCTTGAATACAAGGCCACAAAATGAAAAAGAAAGCTGGGGCGACGATGATAACTTAACCTCAAACTGATGTACTATTTTAGTAAACATACATATAGACAGTTGGCTGTTGTGAAGATGCCATACTCATCACATCAACTTCGTTTCATTGCTATGTAGTATAAAAATTCAAAACTCATATTCTTTAGATGAAAATGACGGCGAACGTTGAATATGCGTGGTCATGATGGGGCTCACGATGGGAAATTCATAGTCTAGTGACATTAGAAGTAACTTGAAAAAAAAAGCTGTATCATTAATCTGGAATGGCAATAGTGCAACCATTACATGATTGGTCTAATATAATTCTATATTGTCAATTTTCTCCTATGGAAAAGTATTTTTCGTATACAAAATATTATTTCAATTGCCATGCAAGAACTCATGAGCCTTATCTGAACATTATCTATGTACTTTTATAGTAATAGGAAAGTCTTAAACATATTCACAAAATATATAGATTTCGACATAATGTACTAAAAAGAAGTAGCGCACAGCTCCAATAGGGGTTATAGGGAGAGGCTGGTATTTTGTGCAAACTATATAAGTTTGTAACCATACAGTAGGTTTATACATTTCAAAATTATTTCATATTTCAAACATTATTTTCATGGTGTATGAAGGAGGTTGATATTACTACGCAAAGTCTACGTCACCAGTGTTTGTTATGTCTGCTGCTGCGGGCTGCTCGCAGTACGGCATGGGGCTCCGGTTGGTGCAGTCACACAGACAGCTTTCCGAGTCTCTGCTGGCATCGCCGGGCGCACTGGGCGCCTGGTCGCAGCGACTCGCGCCCAAGCGCACACACAGCTTATTGTCGCACGAACTGCAACGGGATATAAACCAGGCTGAAGTAGACTACCCGTCAAGCCACCCAGAAGGAAGAAGGCCAATACTAGATTTATCTGTGGAAATGAAAGACAATGAACTCCATTTACTATCACTTCTAAAATCTATTCATTGATGGACGTTCGTGTTTTCTGCTTCACGTGACAATGCAAATATACATACATAGTATAATCGCCAATAAAGATCGCCTCTCTGTTGAGTCTTCCTCTATAATCAGACAATTTCTCAATGTTTAAAGCCTTGATTAAGAATCCCTCATCACCAACCGCATGAGGAGTGTGTCACTGTGCTTGTAAACAAGTCAATTACCACGATCACAGTAATTAACACATGCATGCATCATTTAGCTTATCTTTGAGATTTTCACTAGGGACGTGTGGCGACCATGTCATGGTGATTATGGTCTCTCTGATCTGATGTTGATACGGCAGTTGTTGTTGTTGTTGTTATAGGGATGAGATTAAGTTTCCTGAGCTGAAACTATGATGACAGGTGTTGCTTGCTATATGCACAATGAATAATTAAAGGGTTATCATTTGGTTTTGGGTGTGATATAGCATTTATCCTTTGTATAGACGAATGAGCAATCTGATACTATAATTACAAGGCCATACAATTATACAATTAAAAATCTAATTATTACATAATTTATCGACTTTTGTATAAACCTGAGAGTAAGCAGTAAAGAGGCTGCATCAAATATGGGCAAAGTGTCAGGAGAGGTCGGGTTGGGTCGGAAGTGGGGGGGGGGGGGGGGGTTAGGGGAGGTTATAGATGCTGAAAAGAGTAAAGGGATGAGGGTCGGATCTGGTGCCCCACTGGTACCTGCACGTTAAATAGGTGCAAGTAAAGCGAATTCTAATGTGAGTAATTCACACGTGTGCGCTACAGTAACAAATGCTGTATGCAACCAGTGTTTGTATGTTCTCTGGGGCGTTGTGAAAGGTTAAAATTGAGTGCCAAAGACGCCAATGACCTGGTGTAAATGAGTCAACTGAGCAGTACTTCTGGATAGCACACTATAATCGGAAACATTTACATTTATATTTAAAACATCTAAACATAACAAAATATTCATTTGTTTGTTTGAATTTCGATTCCATAGACAAATATAAAAAGTGAAACGTGGCCAGTTTATATTATCTATTATAAAGCAAGATAATCACAAACTGTATCACGCAATGAACTACATTCGAAAAATGTCAAGTCATGTTGCATGACCAGTAGGGAATAACATAAAAGACCTTTACAACAATGTTGTAATCAAATAAAATTGTAATATATGAGCTTGGTAAAGTAGCCTCTCTTCATTTGCATAGAGACATGAAGCAAACCCCCTGCTGATGATTCTAACTGTTTATCTTGCCTTAGGCTAATCACACGCTGCTGTAAGTATTCTGCCTGACAACAGCAATTACATTTTGCCCTTTTGAACTTTTATTCTAGATTGCTATAAAGACTGATTAGATGACTTCAATAAGAACATAGCTGGTCTGTTTACTTTGGCATGAGATACACTGGGGTGGAGTGGGCTGCTGGATGAGTGTAGGGTGGGGTTAACTTTCTCGGTAGTTTTTTAGGGGGCGGGGGGGGGGGTTATCTCCAAAACTACCTAAAACTACCATCTGTTTTGTGGGTAGGTATGTTCCACGGTGAGTTCAAAGTGTGTGTTTTTGTATAATGGGGGTTCTCTTTATATGTTTTATGCGATAATGAGTTTTTTTCTGTGGAAAAGTGTGGGTCTTTGCTTTGAGTTGAAGAGAAATTAAAGGGTTAAAAACCGTTTGTGGTGATTGGCGATCAAGAAATAAGGGGCCTTAGATATTTTGTCCCAAAGGGGAGCTTTATGTGCAAAGTGTGAGGAGAGGTCGGTTTGAGTCGGGGGGGGGGGGGGGGGTGATTGCACACTGCCCAAATGCTGTATGCAGCCAGTGTTGTATACTCCCGAGGGTGTTGTGAAAGGTTTAAATTTGGTGCCAAAGACGCCAATGACCTGGTGTAAATGAGTCAACTGAGCAGTACTTCTGGATAGCACACTATAAACTGAAACATATACATTTAAAACATCTAAACGCAACCAAATATTCATTTGTTTGTTTGAATTTAAATTCTATAGGCAAAAACAATAAGTGAAAAATTGCTATTTTATATCATTTACTTTTTTACCTTTTATAAATACAAGACAATCATTTACTGTTAAGCCGCATAAGTGTTCATCAAAAAACAAATGGAGCTTTTAGATATTCTCTAATGAAAGATTCTTTTTACAGATGTAGTCTAGATGGAGAGATAATCTTAATTCGAGTTTCTACTTTACAGATACATGTGCGTACACTTTGAAATTTCATGTGATATGAAATAATGTGCATATCTGTTTTTGAAACAGCTTCATAATATATAAAACTATAAAGAAAAGAGAGATTTTAATCACATTCTCACAAATAAAGCAAAATAGCGCTTACAATGTACAAAACTTCCCACTCTCCCTGAATTGCAAGGATGCGTGACGAGGGTCTCTGGGGAGAAGGGAAGAATGCATGATAAAAAAAAGCCTGAAGCCAATGCCATTAGAGATGTGTGGTTTATCAAAAAACCAAACGTGGTTTTTTCTCACATCCAAACGTGGTTTAGGAATGTATCAATGAAAATACAAATTTGGATTAGCATTGGAAAGAGAGACTTTTCGATCCGGAACACATTAAATGCTCCTCCCTCCCCATCCTTCCTCCTGCCCTACATCCCTCGAACCAGTTCTTGTCAGTATACAGATCAGTAACAGATTAAATACATCTCCATCACTGTACTCCCATCATCATATGTCACAGCCATTTACACAGTAAATGTACTAAATATGGCAATGATTGATCCCTCTAATATCCCTCCCCCAGCTACTGCTACCCATGGTAAACACGTGCGGAGCAGTTTAAATGTCCCACTCACCTATCCTTCCTTCCACCCCCTCTCTTCTCTCCCCAACCCTCTCTACCTCATCCCCATCCAAGCAGGTCCACAATTAATGCACCCCCTTCTTGCTACTTCTCTGGTTGAAACGGAAGAGATCTGGACCATACTAAATGCTCCTCCCTTCCCATTCTTTCCCCTGTCCCACACCCCTCACACCAGCTCCCGTCACTACACAGGTCTTGGAAAGATTAAATACACCTCCATCACCTTCTTCCCACACTCCTATGTGACAGCCATACACACACTACATGTATGTGTCAATGCTTGATCCATTTAACATCCCTCCCTCCAGCTACTCCTACCCGTGCTAAACACCCCTTTCTGCTGCTGCTCGGGTTGAAATTGATGAGATCTGGACCAGATTAAATGCTCCTCCCTGCTTCACCACCAGCCATACCCCCAACCCATATGGACACCAGCCATGCCCCCCCCACCCCCGCCATATGGACACACACACCCTTTCTGCCAACACCCCTCCTCAAAACAGGTCCGGAGCAGATAAAATGCACCTCCATCACCATCACCACCCTTCCCAGCTCCCTCGCCGTATGACTGTACGTGTGACGTGCAACGTACGTTTGACATAACTGTACGTGTGACGTGCAACGTATGTTTGACATATACAAACGTTTAACGTATTGCGTACCTTTAACAAACATGGCCCTGTAAGCAAACTTTAAAGAAAATCTTTTTTCTTGTTTTTTATCATTAAAACCAATTTATTTGGTTTGAAATGTGATATTATAACGACCACCAAGATGTCCTGATTTTACATACATAGTTTGAAGTGTGTACGTCTTGTGGTTAAAAAGCCTTTTGTGACGCAAAAAACCGCCTCTTCCTTTATATACAGAGAGAACGTGGTTCCCTCCCCATATGACTGTTGTGTATCGGACGAATCTGCGGGCGTATCAGACGAGCCTTTAGGCGAGTCTGATGCGCCAGCAGATGAGTCCGATACACAACAGTCATATGGGGAGGGAACTGCGTTCTTTATTTATCAACCAATGTCACAAATACGCAATGTTTCTAATATATAATGCAGTTGATGAACAGATAATCATAAATAAGCCAAGTTTCAAAACGCACATGAATACACTAATAGTCTACATGCAGACTGCCGATTCGAATCTTCCCGGACTGATAACGTCAATTGGGTTGCATATCCAGGTGATTTGAATGATCCCATGGCATTTTTATAACCATCTATTTTGTTAGACGCATTATATACGTACTAACAGTACATGTATATGCTAAAATGACCAGAATATTCAGACTGTCAATGAAATGTCTGGCTTGTTTACAATAGGCTTCCTAGAATACAGAGCGACCAGCGTAAACCACAGTGCCCTTGACGTGTTCTTTCAAACGTCAACCGTTCAAACAATAACGCACACCGCATTTCTCTGAACGTACTTGCACGGATTACGTGAGCCTTTGTAGTTCGTGGTTTATTGTGTTAGTACATTGTATACTTTCACATAGAAGTGTCATTGACGTAGTGTTTGTAATAAAAGCATAGATTCTTTTTTTAACATTTGTATTCTTATATTTATTATTGCTGTTATTTTTGTTTTGTATTGTGTTGGGGAGAACATAAAAATGAACAGTGACCAATTGGCCAATACCAAGTACCCCCTCCCAGAAGAAATGATTGTTTGTGAAATAGGAAAAAAGTAGTCCGGTCAAAAAGCTGTATCGGGTCTAGACCAGATATGGATTTCCATATCGGGTCCCTGTATCGGGTTCCTAGCCAATCCGATAACCCGGTGAATATATAGTCATTGGTTGATAAATATATATATATATAGATGAAACAAGTACAATCCGGGGCTATACAGAAGGCACAGGTAAACAAGCTCAAATACGACCTACACATCCAAGAAAAAATGTAAAAAGACAAATCACCCTCTAATCTACCAGAAGGAGCGACAGTATTTTGGAAAAAACAGCACTACAGGATGTGCATGCAAATAAGACACTACAATCAAACATCAAAGAGTATATTACATCTGACATTAAACATGATTCAGCAATACAAATGAAGTATACAAAAACCGAGTCACCTTCAGCCAATTGATTTTCTCACACTACCATTAGCATAAGATATCAACAAAAACACCCGGAACAAATAACAACAGAATTTCTGCTGATTGCTTATGATTTAGTAATATATTGTAAATATATTTCCAAAGGTCAACCAAAATCAACCCTTGAAGGAATTATTTATAAGTTTTGTTAAGACATTTCAATTCATAAAATATATGGACTTGAACACGAGAACGTTATATCCAGAAACAATATTTTTTTTTATTGTCAAACAGTATGTTTTGAGATCAAAAGTAAATGTATTCATAACTTATTTCATAATGAATATGCCATATCTGTATGGCAAACTGTTTATATATCTATGCATGAAAGATGATAAAAAAAATATGTTTTTTAGATTATATAATATTCCTAAAAGAAAAATGCTGATAACGAAACATATCAATCATAAGTATGTTGAATATTGTGATTTATTCTAAATGTATTAGCCAATATAAGATATTGTATATTGTATTATGTACTATACATCAGTAATTGTTACTTGTATACTGAGAAGTGAAGGCCAAATAAAAAGTTTAAAAAACAACAAAAAACAACAACATGACATTAACTGAAACTAACTGACCTGCTGAGCTTTGGGCAACGTGAGCACGCCACACCCCCTTCGTGAAGGGGCGGCTCAAGGGCCGAACTCAATCGCCCGGCCGTTTAAAACACTGGAAAAGCACTGGAATGCAACTGTCTATATATTGTCAAAAAATCAATATTCATATTTCAGCAGCTAACAGCACCAGGCTAGACTAATGTTGCTGCTTTATGATATTGATTTTTCCATATGCTGGCTAAAGCATATTGAATACTAGTAAAATGGACCTAATAATGGGCCCAAATGGGCCCAAATATGGACCATTTGGGCCCATGTGAAATAGGGTTCTTGTGGTCACCATTTCCAACCGACATGCCAAATCTGAGCATCCTAGCTCAAACGATGCGACCTGTAGAGGGGTAACGAACCGGACGGACGGACGGATGGACAGGATGTACAGCCTGAAGTCCCTTGTTGCGACGCGCGCTCGCAACAAGGACCTTGGAAAACTTCTGACGTTCGTATCAGTACAGAACGACCTTGTTGAAAAAAACCGTTAAAAACCGTTGGCGATGTGCGCTTAGTTGTCCATAAAATGCACCGAACGGACAAAGGTTTTTAACGGTTTTTTTTAGAACTGATACCGGGTCCTTGTTGCTCCATTGTCCGTAAAACTTGTCAACTCTTATGTCCGACTTCTGACGTTAAAATGTCCGTCCGACTTCTCACCACTTGTTACTGATACGGG